>JAPSGF010000036.1:3542485-3556478 GCA_035772895.1 Perdix hodgsoniae | reverse complement strand
CTCCCCTTCAGTGGCAAAGCCAGCCCCGCTCGCTCCCTGCCCTCTGCAGTCTTAAAGCAGCACCAAGTCTCCGCGGTGGAAAAAAAAAAAACCAAGACCAATAGAAGAACGCAGCGGAAGATCCTGCCTTTCAATAGTTGGCTGAACTGCGGCCGTTTGGCATCAGCTGAGTTGTATGTGACTAATGTGGTGACACGTCGGGTGGGGGGACCGGAGGAGGGGGCCCTTCTGGAAGGTCACAGCCCTGACAGGCGAGCACAGCCAGGGACGGACTGGGAGTCTGCAAAACCGAGAGGGGGAAAAACATCGACAATGCCCACTGCTTACACAGCTCCTGATACAGTTTAGCCATTCATGTGTTTCTTTTTCTGTGGTAACAAATTCTTCCCCCCTGTAGAGCCACTGTAATTTACTCTTTCTCTATCCAAAGCATTTTCTGCATCTGTTCTTTCTTTCATGATGTAAAGGCTGGTCTAACAAGGATAAGGGGGAAGAAGAAAAAAAAAAGAAAAAGAAAAGTGAAAATATATTAAACGAAGACAGCTGGAAAAAAAAAAATAGATCAATATACTGAAATACGTAACAGCATTAGGGCTACTCTGAGATAAAGCCATAAGATGAAAAGCAAACACAGTAAAGCCCTAAAGCATCTCAACCCACAGAACCCCCATGCAGTACCAAGCAGGATAACCTCCCATTTAGGGGTCTTTATAAGACATCACAGTATTGTAGGTGTTGGTAACGGACCTCTAGAGATCATGGAGTCCAACCGTCAACATCATTAATCCAAAAATACATAAATAAACAAACACGATGTAGAAGCAGAGGTAACCATCCCTAGAACATTCAATCTTATTTCTCCACAACACAAACCAAGAATGGATGCCCCTTCAAAACGCACTGGGTGAACATAAGCAGAGAGCTCAGCAAGACAGCCTGATAGGAAGGAGAATCAGTCTGGAGCCATTCCTAAAGACATAATAGAACTGACCAAATTGCCCTTGCAAAGCCCTGTATAAGCCCTTCCTTCTCATTCTTGAGAAAACCAAAGTCATAACTGAAACATGGTGAATTCCATCACGGATGTGCCCTGCACCACATTTTGACTGGGATGTCAGCCAGAAGGCACTGAAGCCCCAAAGTCAGAGAGATGAGACCATCGCCAGGCACAGAGAGCTGCTCATAGTTGCCCTCAAGGCAAAAATGTAACCAGGAAAGTCATTCAGTGAGAAAGAATAGCTGATGCCGCTAGGAGAACATTAAATAAATACATAAAAATAAAAGAAAAATAAAGTACAAATGTGCTGAGGAAAGGAGGACATTAAAAAAAAAAAAAAAAAAAAAAAAAAGAAAAAAAAGAGGATATTTACTTTCACCAGAAGTGAAATTCTGTTAAAAATGACAATTATTTTAATCTCTTTGCTTAGAAGAGAGCTAGTGAGAAGCAGAAATGCCTAAATATTCATCTGAGAGTATTTTGGAGAAGTTCATTTCAGCTCTTTCAGAATTGCTTTGTTTTCCATTTTGAAGCCCAACAAACTTTGGGCTTAAGAGATGCAATGTTATACCACGTAGAATAAATATACCTTCTTATAGCTTTCTACCTCCTTTACTCATCTGCCTAACTCTGGAAACCTTTGATAAACTTCAGTTTCATTTCAGGAATTCTCAACTGAATTTCATTAAGTTTCAAGATATTTAA
Source organism: Perdix hodgsoniae (assembly GCA_035772895.1). NCBI lineage: Eukaryota > Metazoa > Chordata > Aves > Galliformes > Phasianidae > Perdix > Perdix hodgsoniae. The sequence continues at coordinate 3,554,776 of JAPSGF010000036.1, read as the reverse complement.
AGCACTAACAGCAGACAAGGAAAGCCTAATTGGTTCTTTCGTGCTTCTGAAAGGCAAGGAACCAACTTTCAGTGGCTTTTTTCTTCTTCTTCTTTTTTTTTTTTTAAACCACCAGCCAACTACACAGTATATTCATGTGTAGCTCTGAGCTAGATTTAAGGAAGGGAAAGCTGGAGACACTATGGCATGAAAGCAGGGTTCTCAAGCTGCTCAGCAAATAACTTGACTGAAAACAAAACAAAATTAAGCAATCTGTCCAAGTGGAGAAATGGGACTATATGGTAACTTCCACTCAGAGTACATGCAATCAGTCAGAATACCATCTTTCAAGTCTGAAAAAATCAAGGACAACCCAGCTTCAATTGCAAACAGGGTTACTCAGGGTCACCAACTCAAGAGAATCCTTTCTATAGTTTTCTATCTGAATAAAACGAGCGATGTGATCCAGATTGGGTGGATGGAAATTATTGAGTTCTTCCTAAAACAAATTCAAATAATTTTCCAGCAAGATAACTCATTTAGAATTTGCACATAATTATATCTTCTCTGGGAAAATAATAATAATTCCATGCAATTACAGCTGTAACTGAGATTAAGGACCAAAAATCTTACATCAGCCTTAAATTAAGCGCTTAAACTAGCTTTAGTTCTTGTACTGGTTGACTGTATCAAGTTGATCCTTCTGCAGCTACCACACAGACTCTTTGAAGATGACCTCTTGATGTTAACAAAGGCATGTCAGCAGTACACAACAGCCAAACGTAACTTGAACACTGAACATTATAATGCAGAAAGCACACGCAGAAGACTGTTATATTAGGACCTCAAAACAAAACAGTGCATCTGAGCCATCTAGTTCCAAAGGAGCATCCAGAACATCAACATACCTTCAAACAGTTCTGGCCATATACATTCAAGATGTGCCATGTTCTCAGCCACCGACATAAATAGTTAGAGAGATACCATTAATCATTCTGACGTTAACCAGCCCAGTCATTAACTTCCAGTTAAGCTAACCTGAAAAGTACTAAATGGCAAGATCTGCAAACCAGTTTTGGAATGTATATACATCATGCTCTCATATTTAGCAAGAGGACATAAAAGAAATGATCACGGTCTCTGGATGTCACCTGATCCAACCCCTTGCTCAAGCAGGGCCACCAAGAGCAGGATTGGCCATGACCACGACATTCTGAATATAACCAACGTAGGAGACTTCACAGGTTAACCTGTTCCAGTGTTGAACTGCCCCTACAGTAAGAAAATATTTTCTTGTTTTTAGATGGAAATTTATATGGGGTTTTTTTTGTTTGTTTGTTTGTTTGTGGTAGTGGTTTTCTTTTTTCCCCCCAAAGCGATGAATACTTCACATTTCAACATTGGAAGAAGTAGTATCAAGATCATAACTTCTGTATTTAGTCTTGCAGGAAAATTCATTTTTGAGAGAAAAGATATAAAATGGCCTGTATACAATAAATCCTTATTGATTTGGATTTTTAAACCAGAGGAATATTCTAAGAGAGACTGTGCAGGAGCAGCAGCAGTAATTGGTTCTATTCAGATCATGGATGGTTTCATAGGCTTTGGGCTTTAGGGACCTCAGTCTGCCACTGAAGCATTCAACTATCAAAACAGATCCCCTCACTGTAACTCAGGATGTACAAACTGATCTGCAACTTCAGCTTTGAAAATAGTTTAAGAAGTACCTGAAGGATGAGAGAAGTGAAAGGACAGAAGAAGTGAAGGGAAAGCATGATGAAAAAGGAAGTTCTCAGTCAGAAGACCTGGGGAAAAAAAAGGAAAGAAAAAAAAAAAAAGATTGAACATGCATGAAACAAGATTCTAAATGACTGGTTGACTCCAGTTTCCAGAAGAGATGATATGCTGGCACACCCATCCCTCAGTTTCTAAATCATCGTGTCTCCTCATTTATGATGTCTTTCTTTGAATGTAGTCTTCTTGACCACATCGTTCTAGCATAGTTATGAGAAAGAATATCAGTCACTATTTTGTAGACCAGGTAATGATAACTGATAGGTACTGTCATCTAAGTAAACCAACTTTATTAAATTTAGTTAAAATTTGAATTTCAATAACATCATTTCCAGTTTATTTCTACTGAAAAGGGAGCTGTAGTCCCAGTTAGCTTAAAAACAAACAAACAACAAAAAAAAAAACAGAGCAGAAATATATCACCATGAGATGGCAATAGTAAAGAAACAAAGCCTGGTACATTTTAACATGCAATTATTTTTCCCCTTTTAATGAAAGCACGTGAAGAGGAGCTACGTAAAGGATTTGTGAATATTTGTCCAAAATGCATAGGCTGTGCTGAAAGTAATGCCTCCTGTTCATTTCCATGGAAACAACAACAGATACAAAAAACACAATAGCATTATTTAATAAATTCTCAAATATTAAACACTATTTTTCAATATAGTCAGCACTGTTAGCTACACAGTGCATCTTCCATCACCCCAAACAGATTGAAACCTTCTCAGAAGGAGCCAAATCTGGACTATATGGTGGGTGTAGTAGGACAGTCCAGCCAAGTCTGACAATGTGCTCTGCAGTTTTCAAACTGGTACAGGACCCAGCATTATCAAGTTACAAGAGAAATGTTATCTTCTCTGCCTTGACTCTGGAAGTTTGAGCCCTCAGCTGAATAAGTGTCGCATTATAGTTATTAGATTTTATGGACTGTTGGAGTTCCAGGTTATCCAGAAGGATCACCCCTTTCATACTCCAAAAGACTGCACATCACTTCACTCACCAAGGGCTACATCTTGAACTTCTTCCATGAGGAATTCACATGTCATTATACTATGGACTGCTCTTCTGTCAATGGACCATAGTAGTGATACCACATCTCATCACTGGTAGTAATATGACCCAGGAAATTATCACCATCAGACGCAGGTCCTGACAAACTTTTACACGGTCTTTTATACAACTTTTGTACTTGTCTTTCAAACTGCTGGTTGAACCACTGCTAAAACACACCACCCACACCTCACTGTGCTCACATCCACTGTTTCATCTTCATCAGCATTCAGCCAGCACTGATGAATGCCAATGGGTGCCATTTTTTCTGCAATGGAGGAATTCACACCTTTGCTTCATTTGCATTTCTATGTCAGATGCCACTGTGTCAGACTGCCCCTCTGCTGCCATCTGACACACGGCAACAAAATGTAATGGGATACTGGCAGAAAGGTTCAACCTCTACTGCCTCTAGCACAACATCCACCTCAGATGTCATGGGCCAACATCATAAAAATAGGAGGCATTACTTTTGGAGCAGCCCTCATGAATACCACTCCAAAGCATTCCGCTTTCAGCTTCTTTCTAAATCAAATCTATTCTAAAGCTGAATGCAAGCTTGTACAGCTCTTCTACAAATCTTCTGGTGATTCAGATCTTTGTTACCAGAATCATTATGAAGTAAGATGCAATCAAAGGGTGGTAAAGGGACCAGGGGTTAAGAGGAGAAGAAAAGCAAGGGTGGGTAACCCTTTCAGTCATTTCCATCAGTCTGCAAGTAGGAGAATCAAAAGCCTTGTGAGAACAGGTTTTCCTCACAAGACTTCATGCCCGATTTGATACTAGTAAGATTCAGATAAATGTTGAATGCTTGTCAAAACCAATTGCTAAACCTTCTGATGTTCACTGGCTGCCAAGCTTAATGCTTATACTATAAGCTCACGGTCAGCCATTTTTATTAGAACAAGCTGCAAAGATTAAATATTTTCCTTGAGACTCCTAAGAATTTAAAAGCAATTTCTATTTCTTTAAGTGCTATTATGAAAACACTCACAGAAATGTTGTTTATTACTATGAAGCTAGGGATACTCAAGATGGCCAAGAAATCTGAACATTTGTATACATTTTTTTGGAGAGGCACCAGTAGTAACACATGCTATCTAGTCCACCCCTTAAAACATTAGGGGTAAGTACAGTTTGCTTCCCAGGTTTCATCAGAAGCCACTGACAACTCCAAACTGATAATGTGCAAGAGTACAGTTAACTGGCAAAAATGTGCTCTCTCGCCTGACCTGTCCTTACAGCATGCACGCAATTAACCACTCAGTCTTGGTATGCAGCTGCTCACAAAACAGCGTAGACCATTTCTACCTACTAAGCTCAAAAACACAAAAACAATATAAAGCTTTTTCTTTTTTCTTTTTTTTTTTTTTTTTCTGGTGCCTGCAGTTACTCTTTTCTCCTGCAGCTCATTCCTAGGGTTCAAGCAACATTTGGAAGATGTGAATAAGCAAGCCAACCCCTAAAGTGGTGCTGTGAACACAGATTCAGTGGGGAAAATAAAGAATTTTCTCTGGATATTTGGATTTTCAGATGCCTATTTATTTTCCATTGCCTTCAGGAACTTGGAGTAGAGTCAGCCTCTCTGCCCAGGTGAACATTTATACACACACAGATGCAATGACATAACTATGTTTTTCATACTGAAACTGATCAAAACGTTATTAGAGAGGAGGACCCGACAGAGATATTTCTTAGAAAACCATGCTATGGCAAGGCATGGAAAAATCCAGTCTGTGGGAAGGATTTTAACACAGCATGTGTGATTCATGTTTTCTTGAGAGGATACCAGACTTTTCTATTTAAAACAACATTAATACACAGGGCAATTATTAATCATTTTTTTTCTTTCTATATATTTTTTTTTTGCATTCCTGCTTACAAAGAATCAGAAAGGTAAGATTTTTACTCATTTAAAGAATTGACAGCCAAAATAATTTTCTCTTACAGAGGGGGAAAGCAAGGAAAAATAATTATTTAATATTTATATATTCATACAGACCAGTTTGTTCCTATGATAGAAAGGACTGGGGTAGGGGGTATGAGGCACATGTAAGATTGCTATAGATAAAAGCCAGGGACACAGTATGCAAGATATCAGAAAACAGTCTAGGGGGAAAAAACAGGCTTGTAAAAGGGCAGAAAGGCTTCTTTTGGTACTAATTGGTTCTCATAAGGGAAAGTAGTCTAACATGACATACAAGCAATGTGGCACTGCTGATAGCCATTTAAAAGTCTGAAGATGAACTGAAGTTAAACCCTTTGTGTTCCTGATGTATGTATAACAAAAAGACATTAAAGATCAAAGCATGAAATGATTTTAGTGCCAAGATAGGATGGAATGAATTGCATATATTGAAATCATAGGCATAGCTATGCCATACAGTACATATCATAATGTTCCAGCATGAAATGGATGAGTCAAGAGTGCTATTTCACCTTCAAATCCGATTCCTATTACTTGGATTAGGAGTCACAGCATTTTCCAAGAAATATAGGACTACTCTGAGTTTAAATATGGGCATGTACATATACAGAGATACTTCTTATTTATAAAAAAAAAATAGAGGAGGGGACGGGGAGAAGAAAAATATAAGTACTGCAACTTCCATAAGGCCTTTCTGAAAAACAACAATGACAAAAAACCACAATAGTTTCATACCTCTACAGATCTAATTTTAGTACTAATAAAATTACCATGCAATGCATGAAGGACTGTGACTATGTGAGAAGAAGGCCACCTCTGGCCCTGAACCTAATCTTGCCCTCTGTTACCTGCCCCAGATGCCACTGGCTTACACAGAATAGTAACCACAAACAAAAAAAGAATGGAATTATTGGGAGCCAATACCCTTCTGGATAGGATCAGCACACAGAAAGAAACAGGAAGAGCAGAGCTTTCCATGCCTCAGAAAATGCTATGCTCTCCCAACTTCCTTATGTGGTTCCTACCCAAGTGGTGATGAAGAGGCAGCATCTCTGCTCACAAACCACTGTACATGCCTCCTCCCAGCCCCAGAGCAACCGAAGGCCAGGGGGAGAAGAGATGCAGAGCAGCTGTAGAGCAAGGAGGCAGGGTTGCCAAGCAACAGCCTGCTGGGGGAGGGTGTTAAAATGAGGAAAGGAAACAAGATATAAATTGCATTTGGTCATGTGGGGCAATGGTAGCCCTTCCATCTGCTTTTCTTCCTGCTTCCATTGAGTTATTGGTGTGGATGTCACAAAAGGGTTTGCCCACAAGCATTTCTTGCGGCAAAGGTTCTGGGCTGTACTTTGAGAAGGTTGCATCGGGAAAACCTGTGAAGAACACTTTCTTTGCCAACTTGTTATCGTAGATTATACAGCAAGAACAAAAGCAGACTGCCACAGGTTCTCCAGATGGCCTGCACCATGAGTAAGGAGCATAAAGTAAAACCAGACTTTCCCCATTCACACATCTGCGTTGGTGATGTTCCTTCTGATATGCCATCATTTGCCTTCGAGAGAAAGGCACACAACATATGGAAGATTTTTTCTCTTCACACCACACAGACATTCCATATGACAAGTGGAGCTCAGCCTTTGAATAGCTTTCTGTTTTATCTCTTCCCCCCCCTCCCCGTGTCCATAAAAAGTCCTTGTTTCCATTTGATGACAAAGACTACTCTCTCTCAGGTCATAAACATTTGATAACATGGTATCAGAAGAGGTCTTCATGAAAGCTTTAGGCAAGAAGAGGAGAAGTCTTTCTTCTGGTGAAGAGAGACAATCTAAGACAGGAGACAACCTAAGAGAGGAGATGGAAAACTGAAAAATAAAGAATCCCAATAGCTCATGGAGCCAGACCACACATAGTGCAGAAACATCCACAAAGTCTGACCTCAGGGATCCCAGGTCTCTCAACAAGGATGATCCACTGCTAAGCCAGCTCTTCACAACTCTACCAATTCTGCAAACACATTCCAGATGCAAAGCCTGTGCCTCTTCCCTGGCTGTTTCCAGCTGTAGTCACAAGAACTGAGATCCTTCCTGTTTGTTAACTCTTTTACACCTGTCCATGCTTTATGCATTCCATGACATTATATATATCGGTGGATGACCCGTTCCTGGAGACATTCAAGTTCAGGCTGGATGGGGCCCTGAGCAACCTGATGTAGCTGTAGGTTACCCTGTTCACTGCAGGGAAGTCGGACCAGATGGCATTTAAGGGTCCCTTCCAACCCAAGTGATTCTGTAATTTTGTGACAGACCGCTAAGAAGTTATGTGCTTACATACTACTGTACAAATATTTTGACTCAACAATACATGTTCTAAGCCTATAATTGCTTACATGTATAGAATGAGAAAACAAGATCTATAGAGGAAACTGCATTTGCGTTGTTTTTGAATATTACACGTAAGTTTCACTAACAGAAAATGTTTCCAGATAAGGCAAAGAAATACAGACCTTCTTCATACCTTTCAAGTTCAGACCCATCACAGCCACTTGCCTAGGTTCAGTGAAACAGTCTAAACAGAGGAGCATGCACATTTAAGATTACTTCTCTCATTTTACAGTGGTTGTCCAATGTAAGAAAGTGTACACATGCAGTTTTTGTATGTCTGTGCCTCTCTCCATTAACTATGGAATGCAGCCGAAGTTATTCACACCATTGATGCCTTAAATCAGGCAAGATGAGCAGTGACCAAAGCAGCAAAGCTCTGCTGAGCTGTGAAGTAACAGTACCCCATAAAAAGGATTTAAAGAAGTCTGACATAGATCTTGCCTTTTGGGCAGTAAGACCTTTGACATACTAGCCCACAAAATCCTTCTCTCCAAATTGAAAAGATGGGGATTTGATGGATGGACTGTTCAATGGATGAAGAACTGACTGCAGGACTGAATCCAGGGAGTGGTGGTCAATGGCTCAATGTCTGTATGGTGATCAATGACAAGTGGTGTTCCCCAGGGAGCAGCGCTTGGGCTGATACTCTTTAATATCTTCATCAGTGACACTGACAGTGGGGTAGAGTGCATCCTCAACAAGTTCAGTGCTGACACCAAGCTGTGGGGTGCAGTCAATGCACCAGAGGGATGGGATGCCGTTCAGAGAAACATAGACAGGTTTGAGCAGTGGGCCCAGTTGAACCTCATGAGGTTCAACAAATCTAAATGCAAGATCTTGCACCCGAGTCGAGGTAACTCCCATTACCAATACAAGCTGAGGGATGAAAGATCTGAGCCAGAAAAGACCTGGGGGTAATAATGGATGGGAAGCCAGGCATAAGCGAGCAATGTACCCTCACAGCCCAGAATGCCAACCATGTCCTGGGCTGCATCCAAAGAAGTGTGGCCAGCGGGGCAAGGGAGGTGATGCTGCCCCTTTGCTTTGCATTGGCGAGACCTCACCTAGAGTACTGCATCCAGATGGGGAGTCCTCAGCACAGGAGAGATGTGGATCTATCTACTGGAGTGCATCCAGAGAAGGGCCACAATAATAACTATCACATTTCGGCCTGGTTCCACCCAATTCCATGACTAATGAGGTGCAGGGACCCATTGATCCATGCCCTGGTAGAGGGGGAAGGGTGGGGGAAAAAAAAAAAATGGGAAAAGGAAAGGAGAGGAGCCTAAAAACAAAACAGTGGCAATGAGCTAAGGGAGAAAACTATTTTACTAAATATGATAGCGGAATACAGGATAATACAATAGAATACAGTATAATTGGAATTGAAGCTAATAAATAAGTGAGAGAGTCCAAAACCAAAGGCCTTACTCTAATGCTGAAGGTGAGACACCTTGGGAGCACACAGTGCAGAGACAAGAAATAAAAAGAAAAGGGACAATCTCATGTCTCTTGAGAAATTTTATCTTTTCCTCTGAATGGAAAACAGAAATGGAATAGTGAAGTCTTCCAGGAGATGTAGCTCTCCTCCTCTGAGAGCCAGGTACCTGGAAATATCAACAATCCTTGAAACTGAAGCATTAACTCCCAGCGCATACATGATGTTATGATGTGGAATGCTGATAACAGAAACCATAAAAACCATGACAATGGTCCATGGAATGGAACACTTATCCTACAAGGACAGGCTGAGAGAGCTGGGGCTCTTCCGGAGAAGAGAAGGCTGTAAGGTGATCAGATAGCAGCCTTTCAGTATCTGAAGGGGAGCAACAGGAAAGAAGGGGACAGAGTCTTTAGAAGGGTCTGTTGTGACAGAACAAGGGGAAATGTTTTCAAACTCAAAGAGAGTAAATTCAGGTTAGAAAAAGAAAAAAAATCTTTTACAGTGAGGGTGGTGAGGCACTGGAACAGGTTGCTTAGAGATGTGGTTGATCTCCTGTCCCTGAAGACTTTCAAGGAGAGGCTGGACAAGGCTCTGGGCAACCTGATATAGCTGTGGATGTTTCTGTTCATTGCAGGAGAGTTGGAATAGATGGCCTTCAGAGGTCCTGTCCAACTCTAAGGATTCTATGATTCTATAACAAGCACTTGCTTGAAAGTCTAGCAAACAAGCAGAAACTGGTTGGAGATTGAAAGCAGCTTCACATACTTCATGACAGAAATTTGATAATGCATGAGACAGAGAAGGCATGAGGCATCCTGTCCAGTGAAGTGTTCCCCTGTCAAGTAAAATTTTAAAGTCCCATACACTGGACTGCTATCAGAGAAGGAGGAAAAAAAATATCATAATCATCATATAATCACTGGCAAAATCACAGCTGTAATACTGTGTACAGGTTCTGGGCTCATCCATTTAACAAAGACAGAGATAGTGAAGAGAGCTGAGTGAAGGGCCACAAAGACAGTCAAAGGATTCAACAGTAAAAAGTATGAAGAGAGGTCAAAGAGATCTAGAACAGTTCATCCTGGAGAAGAACAGACTCTGGTGGCGATGTCATGAACATGTAACGATGAGAAGGTGTGAAGAAGATGCATCCAGACTTCTCAGTAGCATTCAGTGAGCAAGCAAAAGGCAACAGACACAAAGAGAAAACAAGAAACTCCATCTAAACATGAGAGCTTTGGGTTTGGTTTTCTTAAAAATAGAACAAAAAACACTGATGGTGCTTTAACACTGTAGCAGGTTTCCCAGAGAACTGCATAATGGTTTGGGTTGGAAGGAACCATATGATCATATTTCAGTCCACCCCAACATGAGCAGGGTTGCCAACCACTAAATCAAGTGCTAGAGAACTGTGAAGCCTTCCTTCCCACAGATGTTGAAAGCCAGATTGGACACGCAACCTGCAGTCATATGTAATTCGGCTTTGGGGACAGAAGGTTGGACAGCATTTCCTAGAGCTTCTCATGAATTCTGTGGCAAGATCACTAATTTTTCTACACAGAGATGAAAAACGGTACAAGTCACATTGGTGCCATGTTACTTTTGCCTAGCTTTCTTTGAGTGGTTTTGTTGCTTTAAGTGCATCCACCTGTCAGCGATGGCCTCTTCACCACCACTGCTTATTTTTAGATATGGGTGTGTACAACATACATTTACCAACAGTTACCACAGCTGGGTTTTTCCTCTGAGATTGTTTATAAAAATCACTGATACTAAGTAAACAGAATAAATATCACCTTTGCAGTGGGGGGGAAGTGCCTACCTTGCCTGGAAAAGACTGAAGGTTAGCAGACAGTAGCCAAAAAAACTTTTCCTCCCAAAGTTTCAGTAAATAAATACAAAACCCCCACCTGGCACCCCACACTCTGAGATGCAGAAGCAGCAGTGTAGGATGCAGTCATCTGATGGGGTGGACTTCATTGTTTGACACAAGGCACAGAACAGCAATGTTTATCTCCAGATTTCCTGATGCCCATTTTATACATTCATGTACATGCATTGTTATCACGCCCTTGCCAATTCATCTCTTCCTTAAGCATACTATTTTCTCCCAACCTTGAATTCCTCTCACACAATATCTTCCTGCTCCTGTTACATATATCCGAATCCTGCCTGTTTTTAGTATCTCTTTCTTTGAAATGATAGAACAAGAACACAATGAGCTCTAAGCATTTCTCAGCTGAGCAGTAAGCTAGAAGACTTTAAAAGGTGCACACATCTTGCATAACATATCCTGCCTCTCTTACACAGCAGTGTTGAGAGAATGACTTCTTACTCTTACTATTTTGGTCTTTCCTGGTCTGTCAGTCACCACTTCAGTTACTGCTGCCAATGTGTTTCAAGGCTGACTCACTAAACTTCATGAATTCATGCTTAGGTTATGGGTAATCAAAGAGTTAATTGATAACAGTAGCTCAGTTTTCAAAATCACTGTTCAGTATGTTTGAAATGTCCTGGTGTATAAGTTTAAAACTTTAGTGATAGTTTCTTGCTTAGTTTTTTTTTTTTTTTCAAATTACAATAAGTAAACAACTGTTTGAGAATGAGGAAACTGCACCAATATGAACTTCTCTTTCCATGTGAAGTTTGAGCTTTCTGTTGGTTGATACTTACAAAGAAAAAAAAAGAGTCACTATGTAAAGTTTACCATTAATTCAAATTCTGTTTCTCAACCTTAATAAACACACTGAGACCTTCACTGGATATCTGCAGCACGGTAAGGGCAGGTTTCTAAAGTTTTCATCTCTGAATTCAAATCACAAACCTCCACGCTCAGTGGAATTTTCAGAAGCGATCAGCAGCTGTTTCAGGTCATGACTGATGGGTATTGGCAGAGCTTTGTGGGAAAATGGCAAAGTGCCTCATCTATACATCCAGCAGAAGTGCTACGAACTTCTCACGTAAAGAAGAAACAAATTCCCCCAAACAAGATTAAATAACCTGGGACGAAGAAGGGGAAATAGAAGGGTGGGGAGGTTGGGGGGGTGAAGGAGGAGAGGGAGACCTCATTTGCCTTCAACAGTTACCATTAAAAAAAAATGAATTCTCAAGGAGTCAATACGTCTAAACGCCGGAACAGAGTTTTCCTCCATGCCTAATTATTTCTTTTAGCAAATGTACTTATGCAAATGCCATAAACATTTTTAAAATCTATTTCTCAACTTGGTTTCTTAGCAGACGTACTTTTATAAGGATTAATAGGATACCGTTAGATGCAGCCCACCACAAACGGCGCACGCTGCTGTCAGATATCACCTTTTTAAGAACACAGGAGAACACAGACAGCGTTTAACGAAGACCTTCGGAGCTCCACGTAGGTTAGCTCCCTTTCCTCCGCCGAGCGACAATCGGCACGCAGTTCGCTATTTCTGCTGTTTCAGAAGGCAGAAGGGACGGGGGCACCTCCTTCGCGCCTCCCCCCGCGAAGGTGACTCCGCCGCTAGCAGCAGCTCGGTTCAGTTACGGGACGTCACTTCGCTGGGAATGTCACCTCGCTAAATAAATGGTGGCGGAGCGCTCTCGCCCCGCTCCCGGCGCTCACACACACACGCACGCACACACAGCGCTCCGCTTCCAGCCCGCCGCCCCTCCCCGCGGCGGAACGACGACCGGAGGGAGCCCCGCGGTGCCGGCAGCGCTCACCGTGCGAGATGCTGTGG
>JAPSGF010000036.1:3530816-3542085 GCA_035772895.1 Perdix hodgsoniae | reverse complement strand
CTCCCCTTCAGTGGCAAAGCCAGCCCCGCTCGCTCCCTGCCCTCTGCCGTCTTAAAGCAGCACCAAGTCTCATTTGAACCGAAAAAAAAAAGAAAAAAAAGTGCAACCCGTTTTGCTGTAATAGATAAAGCTATTAGTGGTGCCAACTGTACGTGCATGGGGAATGAGTACTTCATGGTGATCAAGTGTTATAGGTGGGACTCTGTGGGGATCGCTGTGTAAAAGTCTTATGCTGGATTGTTTGTAGTACAAGGTACAAGTGTTTTTAAGGATGTCTGTTCAGTCACATAAAATTGTATTTTCAAAAGAAGGATCCTGAATATTGACTTTCTTTACCTGCAGTATCCTTGCTGAGTCATAAATCTTTCAGTGAGTGGAATAGCTTGATTTCCCATTTACACAAGTCAATGACAGAGCGTGTTTGGAGCTCTCCAGAATGTCATATTTTCTTCTAAACAAGTAAAGTCTCTTGTTTGGCTTTAGATCCAGATCACAGATTCCAGGCTCAGACCCTGAAGGTTCCTGAACTCTGGCAGCCCGTTCCACTCCCACCGCCCTGTGGTGCAGCCCCTGTCCCTCACCCCACCGCCCTCCCCTGACACAGCTCCATGCCGTTCCCTGTCGCTGTCACACAGAGCAGAGCTCAGCGCTGCCCCTCCGCTCCCTGTGAGGAGCTGCAGCCGCCATCAGGCCTCCCCTCAGCTCCTCTGCTCTGCGCTGAGCACAGCAAGGATCCTCAGTCCCTCCTCACACACCTTGCCCTCAGACCATTCCCCATCTTTGTAGCCATCCTTTGGACACTCTCTGACATCTTTATGGCCTTATATTGCAGTGTCCAGACCACATCTTGTGCTGGAGGTGAGGCCTCACAGTGCAGAGCAGAGCATCTGGTCCTGCTGTTCAGGTTTAAGAAGGGGTAGTAGCTGCTAGGGGACAGCAGACACACAAAGCACAACGAAAGGCAATGCATGAAGGGAGACACATGAGGCCTGTATTTGAAGGTTGATGGGTAAGTCATACCAGGAAAAGAGCACTCCCAAGGAGAATGCTGCCTATGGATAAATCCGTGACACAGCAGAGGAAATGAATAAGAAGGAAGCAACAATGAAAGAGCAGGAAACCAGAACTGTCACAAAAGAAAATTTAAAAAAAAAAAATTCATACTAAGCCTGGCCTCCAGCACTGTTACGTCACTGAAGGGTTTGAGTATAATGTCAAGCAAAACAAGAGCAGGGACTAGGAAAAGGGAAGATATTTGTCTGAAATAAAGATGAACTTTGTGAAGGGAAAAAAGGTGTTTCCCTAGGTGTTTGTGTAATTGATTGTCTTCTTTGTTTCTTAATGCCTAAATCGGTTACTAAAAGTTTATGTTCATTGGCAATAAATTAAGTGAAATTCTATGAGACAAGACCACATGTGACAATGTATTACTAGCCTTGCAAACAAATTTAACTCTTGATATTACTTACAAAATGGGTGTTTAAATTAGAAGAAAGGGAAAAGAAAAAAAACAACTCAATTTTCAAATTAAGGCTAATTGTAGAAACAGTGAATTAATTACTTGTAAGATTCTAAACATGGACTTGGCTTCCCCTTGTCTTTTACATAAATTAAATATACAAAAATAACAGCAAGCTTTGTACAGACCAGTACTATTTTCTTTTTATAGGATGGATAGCAGGAATCCTTTATCCAGAAACATTTCCTTGGAATTTTGTATATGCTTTCCTGAAGAAGAAATAATGATCCATAGTGAGACAAAATTCTATTCCTGACTTAGCACTATCAAAATGGCTTGGCAAACCATCAGAGAAGAAAAATATCAGATAGTCATATTCCTGATTCTGTCCTCTCTCAGGAGATGAAAAGTGGACACAATTGGCTTCTGCATCTGTTCAGCACCCAACAGTTGTGAGAGACTTGGCTTCAACTCCTTCTCTAACAAATATTAAACAAAACCTTGACCCTTCCTACTCTGTCTTCTTCACTTGCCTATGCTGACTGAAACATTGCTATTATTTTTTTCTCAAAGTAGTATTTTTCCATACTCTCTTCACACAGCAAGGACAAGGGCTGCTAAAAAGATTCATATAGAGCTACTGTAACCTTATCTCCCTCTGAGGCAAGAACTGGAGTCTTTCTCCAAGGCAAGCAGAGAATCTGGATCTCCCATTAAGTTAGTGCTGTAAGCACTTGGGTATGTGGTGACATATCGTCATGAGGAAGGACAATTCCTCTATACTGTTCTGATACTTCTGTTAGCATAAGTGCACCAGATCACTACCAGACCAGGAACAAGTCAGGGCTTTTCACATCCTTAATACTTGAGCATCTTCATATATGCTCTGGAACAACAACAACAAAAAAAAAGAACCCAGGAATGAACATAGTCATATAGTCCTACAGTGGCATTATGCTGATGTGTTTTGGGTTGTTTTTGTTTGTTTGTTTTTTTTAAGTTTGTTTGTTTGTTGAGTTAGGCAATAGAGATTCTTCCATTCCCTGAGATTTTTTTAAACATAATTTTCAATTTTAATTAATGAAATCATACTCTTGAGTTTGCTTTTGAGTTCTTCTACCATTTTCCTAGCACTCTTCCTGAAAATATCTAAGTCATTACAAATGCAAGTATAACTATATATACCTCTCTGATTCTATATATATTGTTAAGGAGATAGTTCTAAGAGATAACATTATGAAGGATCTTATGAAAGATCTTATCTTCATGTGAAAGTTATTTTAATACCTTACCAAAGGCAACTGGGGATCAGTTTTGCCCTCTGTAATTACCTAAAATTACCTCAGCCTTCTCTTCAGTCAGGATGAACAGCATGTAATACTGTTATTTTAAGTATTCATGATTCTGAATCTACATGTGTTAAAAGGAAACGTGGGGAATAGAGAAGAGGGAACGAAAGAAGATAGTAGATAAGGACAGACAGTCCATCCCAAGCTAACTCCTTCCCAGTGCCTGTGTGCATTAAAATACATTTTAGTTGTCTACTTATAGTTATTCCCCAGGATCCTTTCTCACCTCTGTCATAGTTCCTAGATTCAGATCCCCTTCAGAGGGATAGGAATATCTGGATCTTACGGCCAGCTGGAACAGAAGCTATTTCAGTAAGCTAACAAGGCCCTTTCCATCCCCAGATGAGCATCCATGGTCATGTGCAAGGCTGTCATCTTCCCCCCTCTCTTCATAGCATCTGGGTCTAGTTAAATGTGAGCACGTGGCTAGTCATGCCAGCCTCTCCTCATGCTCATGCCAGCTGAAGCTCCAAAGAGTTTTCACTCTGAGCCCTTTTGTCCCATATTCAGAGAAAAAAATATCTGCATAGACAGTAAAACACACTCTTGTCAACAGCTAAACAACGGAGCAGGTGGAATTTTAGAAAGACCTGAGTTATAGACCTGAACAGCAAGTGGCAGGTGCACACTCTCAATCAGGGATGCTGATGTAATTTCTGCCAAATCTTCCAGTTGTTTTCTTCAGTATTCATCAGACAGAGGATCAGCAAGTTGGCATTTATCCAAGCCCCAGCATCACTTAGGTTCCATCCAGATTGTTCATTCGAAGCATCGGAGCTGGATTAGATGAACATCCAAGCTAGGTGTTGTAAGCAAGCTTACGGTAGCACTGCTTGCCCTTTTCAAAAAAAAAAAAAAAAAAGGCAAAAAAAGACAGAGAAAAAAAAAGCAACTCAGCTCCTTACTGACGTAGATACACATTAAACATACAAGAGGAGTGGAGGGATCGCTTTTGGACTTGTGAATTCTCATCAAGCAGAGCCTCAGGGCAGGTAAGCAACTATGCTGTATCGTTCCTTGTGATACCAAAAAACAGCAGAGTGATTTTTGCTAGCACTTCTTAAATAAAAAATAATAATAATAGAAAAGGCCACATCAGCTATACCTAACCAGGCCAAGAGGTCTAAAGAAAGCCCCAAAGCCAAACAAAAATTCTCCACTGTCAGCTGTACCTGCTGATCTCTGCTGATATATACAGCTCAGTTTGAGGCTTTACTCCAGCCTGAAACCAGAATAATCAGTGTCTTGAGTAGTGGCATCACTGACATGTAAAGGTTATCTCAGCCCCGGCAGCATTAGCTGTTTTGTCACAAGGAACAGCTGCTGAGGTTCTATTACTGCTATAAATTGAAGTGCGGATTTGACTATCTAAGCATGCCCTGGCTCCATTTTCCTTTGTCATCTCAGAGGTCTCCTCGGGTTATTAGAGCTGTGTCTTACCACTGTTCATTGTTGGAAAAGAGAAAAAGACTCAAGAAATAGGGCAAGGCTCTTTGGACAGAAGACAGCTTCTTGAGCAGACGTTTAAACAAATGTTTCCTAAAGAAAAAAAAAAAAAGACAGGCCTCATTCTCCTGAAATAAAACACTATCCATATCAACTGAGTGCAGATCCACAGTGTTTTACAGTGATTCTCAACAACTGGGAACAGTCGGCGGTACAAATAAAGAAACAGCGTGACTGAACTAATGTTGTTTGACATGGCAGTAACCCCACATAAATCTGCTTTCTTTTCAAAGAAACAAAACTCAAGACAGTGCTGGTTGTGGGAAGCCCTTCGTTGGGGTCCATGGTTTCATGTCACCTGGATTCAAACTGGAAAAAAATCAACATGTGAAAATGTCGCATAACAATAGCTCAATAATAAATTGATGATGAGTAATTGATTCATAAATGAGACTGTCTTTGTCATCATTATCTTTACACAGTGGTGCTGTTAGTGTACGAAGTTTTGCAGAGAAGTGGAAAGTATTTTGGATTACTGAAGAGAACACATCTCTGCATGGACAAATGGTAGCCCCTTATAGAGGAGCTGGCTCGCTTTTCCATGGTCAGGTGGCTTCAGAAGTAAAGTGCTCAGCAGACAGGCATTTCAAGCTGATTAGCAAACATTCAAGGCATTCAAAAACACAAATGTACATATCTACACACACAAACCACAAAGGAAAACAATGCCTCCAGTCAACCTCAGATGAATACTCTCTTTAGTTGAGTGGCCAAAACATTTCTGGCAGAACACCAGTCTGGTGCTAGCTGACTTATAATGGCTATTGCCTGACCACTTTGTAATTTTTTATTGTGCCCAAGCATGTCCAGGCAAGCAAGTATTTATTGGCATGCCCTTATCTTCTGGCACCCCATGATAGATGTGAGGGACCTTGCTTCTTATTTGGTTCCGGTGGTGTAACTGATATTGTAATTTCACCCACTGTGTGCCCTTCAGAAACATGTTTGAGCACCTGAAACCTACCACAATGCTGCTTATTAACAAAGGAAAGGGATCTAACTACAACTTAAGAACTCTTAAGTGAGATGCATGGATCCAAAGCCTTAGTAGTAGCCCTCCAACACACATTTCCTGTCTCCAGCTTTCTGTGACTCCATTTGCAGAGTTGGGGGAGAAAAATGTTTCAGTTTTTACAAAGTGTTTTATCTCCTGATAGAAAGGCCACAGGGATCTGGGACATGGCTCAAGCTGACACTCTAAAGGAAGGAATGAAGGAAGGACGCCTGCAGAAATCAGGTGACTGCTCAGGCAGGTAAAGCTTGCTAGTGAAAGTGCCAAGGATATGCTTGCCTTTCAATTGTGTATCAACTCAAGAAAAGGTTTCCCTAAGGATTTACAACATTCAGTTCTGAGATACATGAAGATGAAGACCTCAATCACTGACTCTGAAATTTTATAGAATAACATAAAATTTTAAGTGCAAAACACAGAAATTTCATGAAGGCTCACCCCAGATGTTGAACCTGTTCTCAAGAAGTACTGATAGATTTGGCTAGCTACCCCCCCTTTGCACAGGATAGATTTATTTGCCTCTGCCAGGGAGAAGCAAAGCAACAAGCAGATAGAAGCATGGCATGAACTTGAAGTATGCATAGAAAGATAACTAACAGCATATTACAGGTTTTACTTGTGCCAAAACAGCACTGACTCCAACAATAGGCATGGTCACAAAGATGCAAACTGAAAGTTTTCTTTTGCTCAGGAGCACAAGTAAAAATTACAGAACTGGGAGTTTTGGCCTGTGACACATGCACAAAAAATATTTAGTAAGTAAGTACATAAAACTAGTGGTTTTAGACATCTCAGCTGATGTAGTTTCCTGCCTACTTTTATTTATACCATTTGTTATACTGGCCTCCTTGGTAAAGAACTAATGGAAGGTCCTTTCCCCAACCTAATTAAGGGAAAAGTAGGTCTTCCTTTCTGCTGCCTGTGCATGACTCAGGTTTCTAGGCATCCTGTTAAGACCCACAGTAGCAATGTTGTTTTAAAGCACCATCCATCCAAGACTGAAACTTACCTCAGCAATAACATCCCTGAGGAGGAACAGTGATTTCTTTCTGCTGTTCCCTGATTGGAGCAAAACAGATTATTAGCTCTCACAAAATTACTGCTTTACCAACACTGCCACTGCTCTAGGTAGAAAGTAATACCTTAAAAAATCTATTGGTTAATAAATCATCATCACATTTTAATATTAATCGTCCCTTTGAAACTGATTCTCTCCAAATATCACAGTTAGTGGCTGCTTTGCTAACATGTTAATGGGTCATTAACTAAAACCAGTCATTAGCTACTGTTGCTACAGTTTCCATAAGGATTTATTAAGGCAAGTTCATGTATTATTAAAAAGAAAGTTTGTGGTTATAATGTTCTTAAACTTTGTCTGCCTCGGGCTTCCACTGATATTGCATCAAAGGTAGAAGCATTTGCCAACACATAATTGCATCTCTCAGTTCTGTTCTTTAAAATAAAATTTCTTGCTCTTAAATTTCCCTTTTTCCACATTCTCCTTTTTTTGACAAGAAAGCAGCTTTGTAGAAAAACATGAATGTGTGAAAGTACCCTTATATTTTATTAAATCTATAGTTTTTTAGATTGTACAGCTATTAAAGCAAAAGGAGGCAGGTCTGGCATACCTGAAAAGATCAAATTATAAAGCTAAGCTTGTGACTATGATCAAAGCTACTAAGAGGAAATTTTTCATCACACAATTACTTACTAAACAGTGCCACTAGTAATCAGTAGGACTAAGATCAAGATTCACTATACAGTTCAAACTTTATATGCATTTCAGAAAACCTAAACCTCACATTCTGATAACCAAAGATAGTCTTAAGCTCTAGAACATGAGCCTTAGAATTGCCTTCACGACATCCTCAAGTAATTAATTCCAAAGTCTGAACAAAATTCTTCATTATTAGGAGTCAGGAAGACATGCTGAACCCTATACAGGTCTTGCACCTTTTTCAGGCTAACAGACCAGGTAAAACTAAGGTCCATCCA
This sequence comes from Perdix hodgsoniae, assembly GCA_035772895.1. Taxonomy (NCBI): domain Eukaryota; kingdom Metazoa; phylum Chordata; class Aves; order Galliformes; family Phasianidae; genus Perdix; species Perdix hodgsoniae. The sequence goes on along the minus strand of JAPSGF010000036.1, from coordinate 3,534,764 downwards.
CAGTATGACCAGGCTTGCACTCCATTACATTCCTATATTTTCCTGTCGGCATCTCTTTGCCCTCACTTCTTTTTTCTTTTTCCTTGCTTTCTTTTATTTTTTTTAATGTAGAGACATCAGAAAGCAAGCATTTCATACCATCCACAGTGTCCTACCGATAATTTAAAATATGCCTCTGCTAACAAACAGTAATATTTCCCCAAGAACTGTTTGCATATTATGATGTGAGGCAAAAAGGAAACACTTTCTATCCATCTCGTAAAATCTGACACCAGACTAAAATCAGTTCTGTGCCATCTTATTCCATGTCCTTGAGTACAAATCCTTTGACTTAACCAGGCTTCTGCTAAAAGGTGCAAAGGTGTGGTAAACAAAGGTGAGGGGAAAGTGTCTGTTTCACCTAAGCACACTGTACAAGCTGAGCTTCTGGGACCACAGTTCCCTTTTCAAAGAACTTCACTGTAAGATACAACTGTGGAATGTTGCCAGTGCATGAGCACACGTTCTTGGCATCAAGAAGTATTGAGCACTCAGTTTCCTTCAAAAATAAACTTCTAAAAATTATATTGTCACGAAAATAGGTAGATTTTATTCACTATCAGCTTATGTGAGCCCAAACAAATCAAACCACTATAATTTATGTTGTGGCAAAAAATAAAATTGACTTACAGGCTGCTACAGATTTGCAACCTGGTACTAAATGGTTCAAATTAGATCCTGTATTGTTAGATATGGATAAACTGACATTATTTATGAAAGTGATTTTTTTCTCCAAATGGCCGAGATTTATTTCATCTCTGCAAGGCAATGATATAGAGCTTCATCTAAAAGTATTTCAGTGATAAAATCTTAATTTATGCCTCATACGGAAAAGAACAGAGAAACATCAAGATTGTGGATGATATCTGATGATAGAGATTCATGAGTTCCTGTTTCTGAGAACTCATCTGTGAAACACTGTTGTATACTGAGAAAGAACTTCCATGCTATCCCTTAAGTATCTTTTCCCACTGAGGTTCCAATAACTGAAGACTGATTCATGGAAAGCCTATTTTGTGCTTGATTTATTATTGCATCTAAACTAAGAGTTTCACTGCTTTTTTTTTCTTTTTTTTTTTTAATTAGAAACTGCTGATTAACAAAGTAACTGGTTGATCTCAAAATACATTGTACCTTTGTAAAGCAAGAGGTCATCTACAATAAGGAAGTGAAAGTGTGGTGTATAGAACTACTAAACTCACATATGACTACTCTTGCATAAGCCAGTGTATACTTGGCAATAAAAATTACAGATACAAGTGAATCCTCTAAATCAGAAACCCTCATCCTTCATCATTAGAAGCAACTTCTAGTCTGGCAAGACACACAGATTCTGGGAATAAAGAACCAGACTGTCCTGAATCTTAAGGCTAAAATATTCTGAACACATGAGCTCAAAACCATTTCTAACAAGGATGAGGTTTACCATCTAAAATATTAGGAAAATACAACAAATTATCTCTTATTGGCATTTTACTGTGTGAAATGATTACTCACATTGATGATGATGATGCCAAGATGATGTCAAGATTTACAACATAAGAGAGCCCTTAAAATGAACATTTCAGTGTGATGATCCACCACAGACAGTTCAGAGAAACATCCATTCATTTGTCTCTAGTACAAGGAAAGAAGTTCCTTTCTATTTCCAGCACAAAGCCTGAATATGAGGCCATCTTCTCACTTCCAGTCAGCAAGCATCTTGGTTTTGTGCTCTCCAGGTCTTCTACATACATATCTATATATCCATTTTCGTGCCATATGCTTGTATGCTTATTTACGTGTTCTCTTTTCTATAGGAAGACAAATATCCTGCAAGATTTATGAAAACCATTCTCTGTTCTTGGGCCTTCTGTCTGCCACAATACCCTGATGATGTCACTATGATATTTTATTCACTAGGAAAGAGATGATCACTAACATCTACTGGATTCTTTTTCTAAGCATTCTCTTGCCCTTCCAAACACACTAACCCACTTTGTTTCTTCTGCCTACTAGCCCCTGTAACTGTTGTGTGCTCCCTGCACAGGAAATATCTTTTTCATTGTTTTCTCTAATTAGCCCAGTATAACACGTACCTGATTCTTAGTTAGGGCTGAAATAATACAGTAAATTATTATAAGACTGAAGGAACCTAGCTATACAAATGTGACTTTTCAATTATTCTGGTAATGGTAGGATGGGAATGAATGGGAATGAGCCATTAATTGGAAGAATATACTACTAGCTCCTCTCTCACAACAAAAGGGCATTTGACAGATAAAAACCTATACCCTTTTCTACTATTTTTTTTTAATGGCAATATCAGATCTCAGTAGATGTTGGAAGAATAATTACTAGAATATAGACTTTTTCTTGAGACCTTTACATGGACTCCAGTGCATTACACATGTATAGTAAGCTGAATAACACCATGTCTAAGCATATGTGGACAATTATTTATTACTTTATATCTTCTGTGGGTTATTTTTACTTCACTCTGCAAAGGGACTGGAGGCAGGGGAAAAATCCCAGATCTTACACATTGCAGTTTAGTAACCATCCCTCTGAGTTATTAAAATTAAAGGAGTAAAAAGCAAGGTGGAGCATTAGGGAAACTTAAAAGGGTAAATCATAGCATACTTATTTCTCATTCAGAGAGTCACTACTAGTTGATAAAATAAGAACACTAAATCACATACATTCATACTCCAAAGATTAAAATAAAATTAAAAATATTAATTAACAAAACTACTGTCCTATCTCAGACAATGAGATTTTAGCATCAACACACTGCTTATATTTGCTGTCCAAACTCTACTAGCACCTACAAGTCTCAATTATAATCAATGGCTCAATATCACAATCTTTTCCTTACTTTATTAACCTAAAGAGAGAGGCTCATCTACATGGCCCAGTGCAGACTGCTCTGTTCTAGTTCTACCTGTCCTCTGAGTTGGCGAGCTATGAGTCAGCTCCCGTCCAAAAGTCATAAAGCCACATTAATGAGGCACTGAGAGAGAGGTCTTATCACCATGGATTAATTAGTGCACTAACAAGGACATGATCTGATTCACATCTGGCAAGCTTTGAGTCTGCATGAAGTTAGGTCTGTCTGAGTCAGAGGAGAAGCATGAGAAAAAGTAGTATTAGGACTAATCAAGTTTTAGGTTGTCTTCTTGTTGCCATTGAAACTGGTTCTTTGTACAAAAATGGCATAAGATTAGAAAGAAAAATTCACAGAAATCAGTCACATGACAAAATTCAAAAGAGTTTTGGACTACAGGAAGAGCATTGCTAGCAGGTCAAGGGAAGTGATCCTTGCCATCTGCCTGTTTGCGACATATTCAGAGCACTGGTACCAGTTCTGGGCTGGAATCCAGACAGGGACACACTGGAACAAGTCCAGCAAAGGACTAAAAAGATGATTAATGGACTGGAGAATCTGACATATGGGGAAAAGCTGAGAGAGCTGGGACTGTAATCCTGAAGAAGAGAAGATGGAACATCATATCAAATACCTGGTAGGAGGAGTATTAAAAAAAGAGTCACTCAATGCAGCCCTGTTCAGGACCAATAAGAAGTGGGCACAGGCTGGAATACATGGAATTCCTATAAAACCTAATTACATTTTTTTACTGTTGGGGTGATCAGAAACTGGGAACAGGTTTCCTAGAGAGTCTGTGGACTCCAACCTTGGAGATATTTCAGAACAAGCTGGACACAGCCCTGATCAACCTGCAGTAGTTGACCGTGTTTTGAGTAGGATGGGACTAGATAAATTTGAGAGGTCCCTTTCAACCTTAATTACTGTCTGATTCTGCATTTTTTTCCAAATAAAAACTCTTACTGAAATAAAAATGTTGTAAGATATACATTTAGCCTGGAGAGAAACTTGCAACACTGTACAAAAAGTCATTCTAGACTAAG
>JAPSGF010000036.1:3415532-3530806 GCA_035772895.1 Perdix hodgsoniae | reverse complement strand
AAGCCAGGAATGAATTTCTATGCTACACAGTGCCACAACAGAAGCAAAATCAGAAGACTGTTACTCATTCCTGTATGCTTAACAGTATATAGCTGCAAGGTGTGTAGTATGAGATGCTCATTGGCAGCAAAGCACAATGTCAAATCTACAGTGGGAACCTGTTTTTAAGGAGCTGTATATCCAAAAAGGAGGGAAACAGATGACCAAAGACCTCACATCTCCAAACAACAACAAAATACTAACTCAGCTGATGGTGGAAAACAGACAATGACGCTCTCCACCAGCATGAGGAATCACACAGAGCAAAATCCATGGCAGTTAGAACACAGCTATACAGCTACTCATGCTTGCATAATCGCATTAAACATTTTCATTCATTTCTGCTTGTTAAAGTAATATGATGACTTCCTCTAGTTTCAAACTAGACTTTACTTTCTTCAGCCTGCTGCACAGCTTTAGTGCCAGAGGCAACAGCTTTTTAATCCAAAGCTAGAGTTACAAGATGAAATACATTTACCAGCACCGGGGAAAAAAAAAAGAAATGAAAAAAGGAAATGGGCCCTTCTCACCTGCCCATGTATAACCATGTGAGCTAAATTAAAAACATACATTGTCAGCTGGAAGCTCATTTGCGTGAGGAACCGTTGGCAGATTTTGACAGCGTACGGTAGAGCGGTGTTACAGAGCTGCGTGTCTTTCTCTTCCTCTCGGCTGCTCAGCAGTGCAGAAGTGAGAGCTGAGGAGCAATTTCACTGCAAGACCAAGACGGCTTTTATGAAGGTGAGTCACAAGATTCAAAGGACAGCGTATAAAGGAGAGCCTGCTTTGGAGTCCATTTATAACACAGAGCAGGACAGAACTAGGCCTGGAAACAGAAGCCTGTGGCTCTCCCTCGGGGATTTGCTACACGATGAAGGAGATGCCAATTTTGAAACCCAGAGATTGAAATGTAGCAATCATGAAAGTGCAGGCACCTTCCCCTTCAGTTCACTCAATCCTCTGAGATTTTGACAGAAGACAGTAACATCAGTTCATTCCCCACTGCTGCTAGCCGGCTATTACATGGAGCACACAGCTATGCATTAGGAGCGCTGAAGAATTAAAAGCAAATTGAGAACAAATCATGCAGTTTAGTTCAGTACTACCTAAATTAAAGAGACTTTTACCCAGTGACTTTAAAGGAAGCAGATCTACTGCCTGAATAACAGTGCTTTATGACTTACTCCTTTACTATCAAATATAAACATTAATTTAGAAGGCTTGAGCCATAATTACAGTTTCTAAATTACCTATCAGTTCAGTCTCCCTGGTGACGCAATCATTTCAGCCTCTCTCCTTACCATTCTGGCAGTGCCTGTGTCTGTCTGTTATGTGAGTCTCTTGAACAAGCAGATCATGTTGCTCTCAGGGTCAACAAAAGCCAACTTGGCTCTTCTCTCACACGGCACCTCTACTCAGTCAGAGAAACAGCCTTCACCTTTCTGGAACTGAACTACTGTTTCTCACTTTGGTAAGACTACGTCTACTGGGGCATTCAGGAATGGAGAGTTAGGCAAAATCCAGGACAGACTGTTCTTATAACTGCTGGTGCAAATCCTGGATATGCTTCCAGCACCTTGTCATGGCTGCGTCTCCTATGGGTTCTCAAACTGTTTCTTGCAGATGTCTGGCAATGCTCTGCCCAGGCTGCTCATCCACTCACTTGTGTCTGCTACATTTTACTTTGAAAGCATTTTCCTTCTAAAAATTTTCCATTTTTTAAGTTTTGATTTCCCGGAATAATGAAACAATACCAAAGATTAGCTGTTTATTTTGCTGGATTTTTTTTTAGACACAAACTGAATGAAGATTAACTCATTTTTTAAGTATTTCAGTTGATTACTCTCCCCTTACATGTGCCATGCAGATTGCTAATTTGAATGGTGTATTACCTACTGTTTCTAGACTATTTATCAGATCTACAAAACAAGCAGAAAAACCCAAAATTGTAGGGGTGGGGGTGGGGGGGGTTGCATATTTTTTGAATAGGTAGCAACATTCAAATTTATTGATAGTTATCCAAGAAGGTGATTGATTGATGAATATTTAAGAACACTTTTTTTTTTTTTCCCAGTAAATTTTTTTGTTAATTTCTTTCCCTAAAAAATTTAATCTTTGTCTCAACAGTTATATTGATAGTCTCTGGAAAGTACTGCTAGCTCTCATAGCTCTGCCTAGCTATTTAGTTTAAGGCTTAAGTGAGCATTTGATTAGACACTACAGTTTCTTTGAGTAAGGATGGAGTGAAGAAATAATTGAGCTCAAAGCAATAGTGATTGATGGAAACAGAACATTTGCCAATAAGTGACCCAAATTGATTTTTTTGCTTGATTTTTAGTAATAGCTCCTTTAAATTTGTGTAGGAATAGATGTTAGTGTTTTAGGAGCCATAAATATATAATCTCTCAGGACTTAATACGTTCTCGGGTTTTGGAAAACAAATATCCCACCTACATTTTATTCAACCAATTGAGAATCTATACTTCATTCACAATGTAGTCTGAAAGCTACAGATGGAGTATTGTGTAAGAGGAAGATATTATAAATTACTAGTATTGGCAATACTGTTTAAAGAAGTTATTTGTACAAGGGGAGATGTGAACAGAGTATGAATATATTTATGGGAGTCACCAAAAAAGGAACATTTTATTGTTTAGAAACTGGCACAGTTATGTATTTCTTTATTAGTTCCCAGGTAAACTTCTCTTTCTATCTCTCATGTCACATCATCAATTCTACATACTAAAGTACACCAAGACTAAAGCCGATAGCTGAAAGCCATAGTTCTTTTCATAACACCGTGCAGAATAATTGCAAAAGAACTGCATATTGTTATGGAAAGAAGAATACCATCATAGCCTTACATTTCCCCTCTTCCACAAAGTTCCTTCTCCCACCATCTCTGCCATTTTCCTCACAACATAATAAGATGCTTGTAGGAATTGTCAACATGAAATCAGGGCAGATGGAAAATATTATTCTAAGGCATTAAAAAAAAATGCTGGTGATGTTCAAAAGTTAAGTATAACACTGATATTAGTGAGAAAAATAAAAGTTATGTCTTGCAGCTGCAAGAATTAGTTGTCTGCTTGTGCAATTAATTACTTTCCAGAAAGTTCAAGTCAGTATTTATGACAGGAATATTTATTGGTAATCACTAAGAAAGCAGCCATCCACAACTGACCTACACACAAACATGTAGTCTCCAAAATGGCTGGCTGGTTGTTTTGTTGCTGTTTTGGGGTTTTTCTGTTGTGGTTTTTTTTTTTTTTTTCAGACATGGTGTCAAAGAAGGCAAAGCTGAACAAACTAAAACCATGTTATAGCAAATAAGAAAAAGGAAAACTTTGTTTTTATATCATTGTGCATTAACACACTCCCATTCTTTTTTTTTTAAACATTAAAATCAGTACACAGAACAACCAGGCTACTTGTGCTCTGTCTTTTCTCCTCTGATGCTTTTCTTCTCCTCCCTTATGTTCTCCTCTTTATCTGCATGCTTAACTCAAATGAGTACAAATTACTCATATATATAGATATTTGAAGGGTCTGGGACTTCAGATTTCATGTGTTCACAGGCAAGATACATGAATTACAGCTTGGCAACATAACCCTGATGATCTTCAGTCTAGAGGGATCAATGCACAGTTTTACTTCAATAGGTCTACTGTAGAGAAGAGTAGGCACCAAAAGCTTTTACAGCTACCATAACTACCATAATTTTCTTGTATTATACAAACCAAAACCAAAGATGTTTGGTGTTATTTTTCTTTCATTTCTATCCAAAAGAAAAGTCTCATGCAAACAGCTGCTAAGTGGAATGTGTGGTCACAGGCCAAAGACCACCACCTAGAGCAGGTTCAAGGGACTACTACAGAAACATCCAACAGTAAAAAAAGAAGTATTTGCAGCATCAGCTGATGGACCAGGCCCTTAAACTGAGTTCTCTGTCAACTCCATGTATTCTGACTTCAAGACAAAGGGCATATGCTGATTTTGAGTTTTCATGGCAACTGTACAAAAAGTTTCCTCTGAGGTCTGAGATAAACTGCAGTTCAAACCCCAGAAAACTCACCATATGCATTACGGTTCCTATTTATATTCACCTGTAGGTAGATAATCAGCGCACGTGTCTCTGTCAGACTAGACATTCGAAGTAGAACCACATTGCTATTAACCTTGCAGCGTCCCTTAGCCAGCTCGAGTAAAATGAGCTGCCCTTTCATTGTCAGATCTGAGGTAGAACACAGGATTAGAGCTGGAGATTAAGGTTGATCCTACTCATCAAGTAGGTATTGACAAACATGGTGCTTTTCACCTCCACAATGTACATTACATCTTCTTCCTAAGACAGCGGAGTACTTGAGAAGGCTGTGAATAAAAGCCAGAATGTGTTTGCCCTGCCACGTGTTCCTTTTGGTTCCTGCAAGGAGTCCAAACAAACCCAATATTTCTGCAGCTGTGGAGACTGACTGAGGGGCAATCTACTTGAAATTTGAACTAAAAACTTCAGCTGAATGTGAGATTATATTTACAGGTTCTCTGCTAAAGCACAAAGGAGGGACTGTAACATAGACTGACCAGTGAACAACAAAAGCTATTTATACAAGTGACAGCAGTGTTAGCTACCTTACAATTACTCCTTGCAGTTATTGGAACATCATTTCTTTTAAGGTGTCCAAAGGAATCAGTGAAGCCCAAATTTTAGTCTCTTATGGAAAGAGTCAAAAATCTCAAGAATATTTCATAGAATACTTTTTTTCATAGAATTTCTCTTGCTGAATAGGAAAGTGTGGTTAACAGGTTTGCACAAACTAAGATACTTCACTGATGTTCATTGACATCCTTTAATTACATCATCTCAACCAGACAGAATTTTTTTTTTTTTTTTTTTAATTTGAGGGGAAAAAAATGATAAAATGATTTGCTGAGTGTTCATGCAATGAACACTGAAATTCCCAGTGAATGTGAAAATTAGTTCACCGTAACCTGTTAGTATATACTTCCATCTTGATAACATCTGAGAAACGCAATTTTGGTAGCTGAGACATGAAAATAATTGAATTTTTTCTTATTTCCATGAAGTTCCCACTGGAGTTGAAAATCCGATCTTGATTAGAAATCTATTTGGTGATGGCAAGGACAAGTTAAAATCAATACTGTTTAGTACAATAGTCTGTTTGGCAGCTGCTTTGCAAGTTTTTAGAATTTTATTTGTTCCTTATTTTGTTAATTTTACAGATAAGAAATAGTCCAAAGCATTTTCATTAACAATTTCGATTTCTGTGTCTAAGTTTTTCAGTGGAAAAAGAACAACATCCAAAATAAAGTACTAGCACAGGACCAGAAAGATGTTCATCTTTACAAAACAAAAGCAAAAATGTGTCTTCCTGAAAGAGAAAAGTCTAATGCTTCTTCAAATAATGGCAAGGATAAATTGCTTAGAGACAGTGTTGTCTACTTATACTAAGTATACCAAAGAAAAGAATATTTAATAACAGGTAGAAATACTCATTATCTTAGCGTCAGAAAGACTACACATTCTCTCCTTTGTTGCCTGTTTTGCAAACCGTTTCTTGATACCTCTAATACAAACACACAGAACTATACACACCAGAGAAAAAGATTATAAAAGGTGCTAGAAGGGCAACCCATGATGACAACCAAGCATGACAAAGGAGATGACAGAAAAGTCAGAACAAATAATTGGATAATTAATTTTGATCACATTTTTTGCAAGAGAATTTTCTAAGCTTCAAGACGTGCAAACATTGGATGGTGTTTGGAAATTTTGTAATCACACAAACCAAAACTGCCACAGGTGAAGTTATCTAAACTCTTCATTGTGGAAAAGATACATTTCCTAAAGAATTCCCCAGGCACTCTGCCGATTTTACTTTAAACATTCTAAAATGCACTTGAGTACACGAGGAACTAAGTAAATGGAATCACACTGGCGTAAAGCCGCAGTAATTCAGAAGAGGATCAGACCCAAGAGAAGAAAGATTGCATGTGAAAAATGCGAGGTAATGGGCAGCAGTACTCATATGGCAATATAAAGAAAAAAGAAAAAAATACCAATCCCTGTAAAGAGTTAGCATCAAAGCTCACCAATTTACAACTGAGATAATCTGGTGTGTTCGTGTTTTGCTTTTTTTTCTGTTGCATATATATAATATTGAAATAATTCATTTATATGCAGGTCTGATTTCTGAAATAACAGTATGTTTATGACAGTGTGCTTACCTAAGCACAGTGCTTAGCAAAGTCCAGCAATTACAGACTTTGTTAAGCAATAAAGAAATAATAAAAACAAGGTAAGAAAATTATGGAAGAAGTAAAATAAAAATATTTGAGAGTAAAATGCCACATTTTCACAATAATTTGATGACCATACACTTATGAAATTTTTCTGATAGCAGCATTACAATAAATTTTGATGTTATTTGCTCTGGATGAAACAGAAATCTTTCTATCTGGCTACTGCACAGTATGAGACATACCAACAAAGTACGTACAAATCTGGTAGCAAACCAGCACAGGAGGGTAACTGTTCTGTCATGAGACATTGTGTGCCTTATTAAAGGATAATTTGTTTCTATCCTTGGAACCTGCATTCTATATTTATTATTCAGAGCATTCATTTATGTCCTTAATTTCCTTAAATCAAATTTTACAATGCTAGCAAACCTGAAATTTCACTACGTTGTATGAAATGACTGTCCTTAGGGATTTGAAATCTCATTAATATTGCACAGTAATAATTTTACTGTATGTTCTAGGAGGTGATCTCTTATAGATCTCAGAATGTATATTAGAAGCAGGCCAGAAATTTTTTTCAACTTAAATATGTATTATAAGACTTGGGCATAAGCGTTTTACCTTTAACGGTGGGAAATGACTTCCTTGAGTAGCATGCTTTGTATCTCAATTAGCTTATTTGTCATTGCCAAGGCAACTCTAACATTAGCAACATCCAAATCATTGCATTTACCATCTTGGTTATTTTGATAATCCTGAAACATTCTCAAAAAGCCTCTCAGGGTCGACTTATGTCAAAACAACATCTAAGGAAAGAAAGGAGCTCTCGCACATCACAGCTCCATTTATATACTCAAGAGATTCCCGAAGGTCAACTGCAAAGCTCTGACAAACAAGCACTCTTGAGAGGCCAAGGCAGCAAGGAGGCTGTATGAGTTGCCTAAAAACTTTACATTAATATGTTTTAAGTGCTTTTGAAATCTTCTAGCCTTGCTTATCTGGAGATAGAATCTCCCTGGCTAGATAATAAAACAGGCAGTGTGAACCCCTTTACGTCTGTACACCAGCGTCCTGCAGAGAGCCATAAGCAAATCCTGTGACGTTCATATTTTGGTGAAGAATGTCAATATAAAAAAGCATATAGCTGATAACCTAGGACTAAGTAGTGATATAAATCCTGCTTCCAAAGAGGATTCTGGGAAATGTCCTGTTCACTTTGAGGACAACAGAGTTTGGCCAGTGACTGAAAAACTGCGCCCTGAATCTTGTAAATGCCCTCAGCATCTGAGACTTTCTATTAGAGTGAATACATTTTATATTGAAGCATTTGAAAAAAAATAATATATTTTGCATATTCCTGCTCTCACCTAATTTAAGAAGGTTTCATCTTTCTCCTCAGAGGTGATAACTTCATTAAATTAAAACTCAATCTTTCAAGCAGCTGAGGAAACATGGTGAAAAATAGCAAGAAGTCTGAGGTTCAGGAAAGAGAAGGAAGTACTGATGTTGTGAATACACTGTTCTAGGCAACAATTAGCCAGAAACATTTAACTCTACACTTGTTTCTGTTTAATAATCAAAATCTGTAAAACACTTCAAGGAAATACATAGGAAAAATTCACATACATGCACATAAATCTCTCCTCCTACTCGAAAAGAAAAAGCCCCCAAAAAACTGATTTCATGAAAAACTGTTTTATGAACAATAAAAGGGACCCAGGAAGAAAGGATCTTACTTGCAACCACAGAGCTGAGAAGACAACTGATATCAACAATTGCTATAATTGTTCAAAACAAACAAACAAATAAACTGGGCACACACTTTCTCACATTTTCCCCCATGGTTTTGTCCAGTTTTGCAGATGATCCCTCTGTCACCTCACACCACCCAGTGTCACTCATACAACACCTGTCTCACTTTTATTCTCATCTCTCCATTTCTGGGATTTGGCTGCAACTGTTACCACAGCATTCATACTAGAGGAAAGTAGGAAGTCACTATAAATCAAAATGCATCTGCATTATCAAAATTCAAACAAGATCGTTCACCTAAGAGTCACTCCTCCCCTTCTTTTCCACCTCCCCTCTTCCCCCCTTCTTTTTATTTTTTCCAGGAGATTGAGGATTCTGGGTCCAGTGTAATGATGAACTGCAAGCTGTTCCACAAGCAGAGCTTTTCTGATTAATATATTATGTGTAACAATACACAGTAAGTAAGTCACCTTGGGTCTGCCTTCACTGGAGTTATTAACTGTGTCAGAATATGTTAGCCAAGATGATCATAATTTCTCCTATGGATTGGAGGAAGCTGAATGTTATGATCTGAGTAGAGATTTAAAATCTACCTGCTTCAGGTCTGAAAAGGCAAGAGAATTCACATCTGAGGTGCACAGCAAATTTCTGCTTCTTCCTCAGGACGTCATGATTTGGAGCATTCATTTTCTCACTGTTGATTGAGTAAAAAACCTCAACAGCATGTTGCTTCGAGGGAATTGCCAAATAAGAGAATTCTCAGAAATTACCCTGTTGTAGTTTAACCCAGCAGCAGCTCCGTACCACACAGACATTCACTCATTGCTCCTCCAATGGGATGAAGGAGAACTGGAAACAAAAAAGAAGTTGTGGGTTGAGATGAAAATAATCTACTAGGACAGAAGAGAAAAATGTAAACAAATCTGCAATGATATCTGTATCTATCTATAAATATGTATATATATATGTATATATGGCTATTACTTGGCACCTTCTGACCAATGCCCAACAACACAACTTCCCGCCAAATGACTCTCTTGGCTGAAACCAGGGCATCTGTTCCCTGGTGATAGAGCAGCTCCAAAAAAATGCTTTGGTTCAAGCTGTCAGTCCAGCACCACCATACCCTTGTTCACTGTAAACATTTTGCAGAGAAAATCTGACATACAGCCAGAATAAGCTGTATTTTTCCCTTCTCAGTGTGGACTAGATACATGGGAACAGAATGAACTTTACTAAGAGAAGGAATACGTTTTCTTTTCATGTGTAATTTCATAACTTTGATATCATTTTTTCCCCTTACCAAAAAGGAAAGGGGAAAAAAATAGAAACTGTCCTGTAGAGCAAGATTAAAAAGTGCATCAGTTGAGACTGACCCACATAAAATAAGGATAAGACTAGGATGATAAACAGTACTTGAGATTAAAGCTTTTTTTTTCTCCTGGCCTCTTCTGGAAGTACAAATAAGGCATTCTTCAAACAAATGGTGATGTTAGAAAAAGTGATCTATTTAGTTCTTGCTCAAAAAATGAAAATTATTGTTATAATTTCTACCTTCGTTTTAGAGCTTTGGTTTTCAATGAACAAGAAAAACAACTCATCACAACACCTCTCACCGTCACTAGTTATAAGCTTGTTATCACTTTTAGACTGTTTTGATATTCTAGATTCTCAAGCTTCCGCATCAAGACATCTCACATCCAACCCCTACTGGCAACCAAATGAGTGACACTGAATTACATAACATACTCAGTCCACACAAAAACGTTCAAAGTGATTTACAGACTGTTATGATGCAGACCTTCCCATTAGTTTTTTCTGCTCTCAGCAAAGATAAGAAGTATCTTTCAGAAAAGAGAATCATACAAAGTTCCTTGCAATTGGCATTATCTACAGGCCAGTTAAAAGTTTTGTGACTACTACAGATTCTGGATGTGAATAAGATACATCAACTCAGATGGAGTTAGCTTGTTTGATATTAAAATATATATATATCATTCTGAAAGATGGTGTATGATGGGGCTCTGGCAACCTGGTCTAGTATTAAATGGGGAAGTTGGTGGCCCTGCATGTGTCAGGGGGGTTGGAGATTCATGATACTTGAGGTCTCTTCCAACCCAGGCCATTCTGTGATTCTATGATGCCGTGACTTTTGCCCACTTTGACAGATCTCAGAATAGTCACAGCACAGTCTGTGTTATTCTTTATTCTTTATATTACAGAAAAAAACTACACAACCAGAACAGCTCCCTGAACTGAACCAAGTCTTTTTTTAGCCCACAGTGTCCTATCTAGGAAAGTAGCCACTTTCCTAACAGCAGATGTGGAGAAGCAAGCCATGCATCAAGCCAGGACTCCCTCCACATCACACACTACTCCTGATAACTTGTAGTTGAAAGGCTTCCCACACTGGAGCACACATCTGGAACTTTCTGTTGCACTACAAAATGGTAGATCAGTAAACACTGTCAAATGACTAAGTAGTCTGAGCACCAATTATTGTTAAGCCAGTTTCATAAAATGGCAGGGATATCCCTGAAGTCAAATAGGAAATACTAAATATTTGGCTTTCTGTTCACCAAGAAATTCAGGACACTTTGATTTCTAAACATAAAGTTATAAACAAAGTTCCTTTCTTAATATCCTGTGAGGAGCCCAATACAGATTATATCCTTTCATCCAGGGGAAAAGCTGTACTTCATGACTATTTATTTTGGCAGATTTAGTATATTGAGATATGATAATTCTCATTGCACCCAAAAAAAGGAGAAATTATTACAGAGAAATGCTCAGTTAGTTACACTGATGAAAAGGACAAAATATTTTTTTAAAGTTCAATAATTAGATATATTAATTCAAGAATATCCGCAGTTTTATCAAGTTGATTAATGTTGATTGAGGCTTCACTGAGCAAAAGACATTTACAGTCTTGAGTCAAGTAAATCTACAAAATACCCCTGGATTAAATTGCAGTTTATTTTCAGACTTATCTTACTGTTTCCTCTTCTTTGTAACCAAAATAAATTTCATAAGCATTTGCAGATAATGGCCTGTATCTCTGTCTTGATCATCTCAGTGTTGGGTCAGATAAGCTGCATAAGTGTTATTTACGATCATCTCTGCTGTTATTTTATGGCCTTTTGCATTTTATTGTTGTATATGACAGCATGATTATATATAATTGATAGTTAGTTTCATATTGCGCACAAAGAACATGATAGGCAACACATATCCCCAACCATTTTTATTTCTCAGGGTATATATTTTAAGCCATCTCAATCAGGTACTGTTTTGAAAGATCCATTATATTCTTCTCAATGCATGTCTCTCTTTAAGTATATGCTTTAATTGATTTTTTATGGAAATAATTTTTCAACAAAAGAAATATCACACAGGGCAAAGCAGATTAATTTCATCAGCTACTATTTTCTACTGCAGCACAAAGCAACAGGGCATGAGATAGGTATCTCCCTATATATCCTTATACATAGAAATACTATGCCCTAAGGGCTTGGAATTTGCTGCATAAAAATATTAACTGCACAGAGCACACACTTCTTCATGAAATTTGATTTAGAGCTAGGATCAAACTGGAGACATTTAAATGAAAAGCTTCAAGCTTTTGGGGGGGATCCGGAGCCTGGCTCCTGACATACAGCTGAGCTTTTCTGAAATTTAATCTGAAAACATGTATGAGGGAGGGAATCGAGGTATTGGAAACAAGCTAAAGACCTCCTTCTATGACTGCAAATTTGCTCTGTGAATATTTATCACTGTTTCCAAGTCAAGTAATTGATAAGAAGTAGTCTCTGCTAAACCAAACCAAAATTTTCAGCCTTCTTTCATCCCACCTCAACCTCAGGCATCTACTCAAGGTGCCTAAACCAGAATATTTGCCTTAGGCTTCTGCTGAAGTCAATGATGAGATACAGGATAAATTGCCAGCTGGAAGAACCTATCTGTCTTTGACAGTCAAGGATATCTAAACTCCTAACTCTACATCTTCTCCATAGTTAAGTGTCTTACGTTAGTTGGGTGGAATCCAGGCTTTCAGTCATTAAGAAAGAAGTGGAAAGAAAGAAATGTCAGTGTCTGATTCATCCAACTTCTCCCCACTGTGCAAATCAATCCTTAATTATACTATCTGCTTGAGAACAATTTCTAATCTTGCCCTCAGGGCAACTTTCCTGAAAATAAAAATGCAATTCTTTGAGAGAAATAACTGAAAAAAAAAAAAAGAAAGAAAAAAAAAGCAGTCGTGATTCTACATACTTTATAGATGATTAACAGTTACAATTGATACAATTTGAAAATGTAAATATAGCAGATAATGTTTCTTTTATGTTCAATACTGGTTAATTATTTTTAATCAAAAACATAGACTACACAGACATTTTAATACACTTTGATAGTTTCTTTGTGTTCTATTTCTGAGAATTATGAAAAGATCAGTTGACAGGTTGTCATGCAGTCTACCCCTTAATAAGAAAAATGCATGTTATTTTAAGCTTCAGAAACAATTAATGTTGTTCAGTTTTTGAATATGTTGAACAGTACAGTCTTACTATTGAAAAAGCAGTCTTGTGTCTGTTACTTAGCAGTTTTCCAATTCTTAGAGAAAACCAGGTCTCCTCTAATATATCTCAGGTGGAAGCAATTAACAGTATACTGAACTACTGTGATAGGAGCCACGCCTGAACCTTACACTGAATCATAGGATAAGCAAAATACTGAGTACTGCAGAGCTCACAGCAGGGAAAATGGATGGGATTCTCATCTTCCCTATATTAGGTGACTCCACTTAAACCAACATAAAATAAAGATTGGGATCATAGCCTGTGAAGCCATGTTTACTCACAGCCTGAAAAGAAAGTCAGCACAATCACTGAGACAGGAGAAAGAATTATTTTCTGTAACTCTACTGGATATTGGAATAAATGCCATAGATGCAGTTGTACCGCACAGAGCAATGACTATTGAATGACTATGCTTGTGAGTTATTCTTCCAGACATTATTTCTTCTGGAGAGTCCTTTAAATTGAAGACATATCTATGATTCTTCTGGTAAGGTCACAATTACTCAGTCCCAGGTTCTCAAAATGTAATAACAACATATTTTAAAATGATAAATTTTTAGCTACTCAGACACAAATGTGTAATAATAAAAGTCTGATTTGGTAAGATGCCTTGTTCATCTTTTTTTTTTTTCTTTTTTTTTTTTTCCTCTTTCATTTTGAATTAGTTTGCCTTAAAACATATAACAGCTGTATTTGTCAGAGATGGGGAATGCAAGTGAACCTGCTAGCTGAGCTCGCGCACAGTCCCTGGACAATAGCCAGGGGACACTTCAGTAAAACCTTCTGCAGTTGGTGGGATAACTGTATCCTTGCCTCAGGGAACCTCAGCATTAAAGTTATTAAATAAAACAGCCGCCTTGGCAGTTGGCTATGAGAAGCAATTTATACCATTGTAAATGGATTAGCAAAATGTAATTTCTTTTAACGTTTCTGTTTCAATTATTTCAAATAGATGTGCAGTTATAAATGTTAAGGAATTGTTTAAATGTTTCCCTCAATGGAAAAAGTAAATATAGGTTGCGGTTTTACACTCCCAGGTGAATTTTCTAGATGCTTGCAGTTTTCTGCTATTTTAAGTCTTTCCATGTACTCCTAAAAAGTTGCCATTTGGAGACGGGGGAGAAAAAAATATTTGTGCTCCTGATGAAAGAGGGTATTACACTAATCAGGAAAGTATAGATTTGAAATGTCTTGAGGACCAGAGGAAAGCCTACGGCTGTTCTTATCCTACATTCTCAGCTAGTATATTTTGACATCAAGAGCCTGAAGCAGTGCGTGAGATACCAGGAAAGAGACTATACCACGTATCTGTTTGTGTGAGAAGCAGGGGGAATCTCTCTCGAAAATATGCCTCTGTGGATTTTCTCTGAGAAGGGTTAATTAATATACATAGCTTGCAGCTCAGAAACTATCAGACTCCCTTGCAATGATTTCAGCAATATCTCACCGCATCTCTCTCTCTTTTTTTTTTCTTTTTTTTCTTTTTTTTTACCTTTTTTGGTAAGATGTTGCAATTAAGCAATAAGATATAACAAGAAATATTACTACTGGCATGGGATAATCAGGTCCTTGGGGTGTGATCAAGAATCAAGAACAGACGAGAGCTTCTAATCCCCCATGGGTGCGATTACCTCATGATGGCCATATCCACTGAGAAACTACATTGCTACCATGAATTGTTCCCTTTTATATTCAACTGCATTACTGAGGCAAGTGACCGTGCTTGCCTCAAACTGCCATTTTGTGTCAGAAGCAGAATGCAGGCTGGTTGCAGCCAGCTCCCTTGATGCTCTGCAAATGCTACTTGCCCGAGACCACCAGAAACACTGCCGGGTGCACAAATCTCCTGCTTTTGAAAAAAGCACTCCTCAGCAGCCATGCTAACAAGCCAAATTAAAGTTGCCGCAGACTTTAAGCAGGGGGGTGGTGAGGGGCAAAAGTAGGGCAGCAAGAAATAGTGGACAGGGAGAGCTCAGTTGAAAGCAGCCGCGCAGAAGCCTGAGGGCTAAGATGGCAGTCATCATTGATTCAAGGAGAGGGAGATGTCAAGGACAGGGAATGTCAAGCAGGAACAACAATAAGGCATCATAAGAATGCTCAGCAGTGCCAAGTCTTCCAAAAACAGAACAAACGAAACTACCAGACTGTTGTGATTGGTCTATTTGCTTCATGATATCACAAGAAATATATGTATATATATATTAATTTCTTTTTTTTTAAAGGATACATTTACAATGTACATCTGTCCTCTTCCTCCCACCTACACAAAACTAATTAAAAATACTCTCTCTCTCCTCCTCTCATGCCTCCACCCCCACTGGTATCATCTTGAAATAGTCTTTGCAAACAAAGTTAGACGTAAGCAAATGCTCTGCGTGGAACCAATTGTTTCAATATATAGATAAGCAGCAGCAACACATTGGCCCTGAAAGAATAATCAAACACTAAAGGAAGAGCTAGGAGAAAACAAAATACCCTCCAATTTTCTGCAATCTGCAGCATTGTCTATAATATGTATGTTTTCCTGAAGCATTAACACCTGCTTTTGCAGGTGATAGAATTTTATGGCATAAAGTGTATTTATCCAATAGGTTCTTACACGTACTTTACAGCAACTTCTCACATAGGTGACAGAACGAATTATGTTCCTGCTGATGCTCATAGACCAAACATGGTGATATTTTCAGGTGAGTGTACACACACACACATACATGGCATGCTGAAAAACAGCTCACCACAGTATCACTTAGGTGGGACCCCTGAGCCTGTTGCTGAACAAAATGATAGCACCACAGGAAAGGGCAAACAACATTTTTAAGATGTTGAACTAATAGTAAATATTTTCACCTGTCCCAAAATTTGATTTCATTTCATAATGGCCAATTTATAAATTACTTGGAAGAGAGAAATTACCCTCAGCACTTAGGACACCAACCTATGTTACCAGGATCACATAAAATCCAATAAACTCAGACCACAGAAGAAGTGATAGATATAGGACTGTAAAAAATGCAGGACTTTTGGCCACATCAAAGGAAGCACAAAGCCTCATACATGGTCATTGCACAACGCTGTGGAGCACTGCAGGAAACTAGCATAACTAGCACATTTTCAAGGTCTACCTTAGCTTATTGCATTGTCTCTAAAACCAAACTACCTTTGTTCCACTGCAGCTTCAGTGGAGAAATCTTACATTATGCAACTCAACTGAGGGAGCTGAAATGTCTCTCCTGTTGTGACCTGTGACCCTAGAGGTATACAACATATTCTTGGGGTATATAGCAATGTTCTTATGGAAAAAAAAAAAAAAAAAAAACCTATATAATAAAATTGTATACCCATAATACACAACTCTTCTTCAGTCTTTGACATATCTACATGTATCACTCTTGCAAGACAGGGAAATTCACTCCTTTGAAGAAGAACTCATTCGGTACTTTTCTAAAAATAATAGCTCTATTCCATGGCAAACATGGCATGAAATTCACCAATACTTTGCATTTACCCGGGAACTGTGTGACATTGGTGCTCATTTGTGGCACAGCAGTGAATTTCACTCTAATTAACCAAACCCAAGCTATAACCTTCCCTTTCTGCCTTCAGCCTCACCATGCGGTTGGTGTTCTGCATAACAAGGAATAGGAAGATACTTCTGTCTGCACAAACTAGTTTGCTTAGTAGGCCAACTGTAATTGGTATTTTCCACCTACACAGAGAAGCATTTTCCGTTTTTGAACAGCACAGTGTTCAAATTTGAAGGGAAAAAAGGATAGAAAAGTGGAACATAGAGGAATATTTGATCACATTATTTCTTTCACGCAGATACTACTAGTGATAAGTTTGCGTACTTACTGGCTGAAACCAGATTGGCTTAGCAAGCAAGTCAGATATATTCCCCAAAGGCTTCTGCCCTTCTTCCACAGCAGAGCTAGACTCTGCTGATTAAACTCTCCCAGTCTTGAAGAATGGCACCATAAATATTCTTGCTCTCCCTTTGCTTCATGGGGAGCTGAAGGGACTCCACTTCGAACAACATCAGTACCCCTATCCCCAGCAGCTTCCATTGCTTTCTCATCCCAACTCCAGTTCTCCATCTGCTTAGCTATTAATTTATCTTACTAAAATTCAGCAAGTAAAAATCTCTGTGGGGCTGGCATGTCTGGAGGCTCTTTGTCTTTTCTGTACAGCTGCAGACAAGTATCTGCTAAGTTTCAATATTTGCTCTGAATGGAATATCTCTCAGCTAGAACTCCATTTCACATAGTGTTACTAGGGCAGACACGATGTGCTCCATGAACCAAAAAAATCCATTGGGATACTGTCACCACTAGCAGTATAGGCAGCAATTGCTCTTCCTTGGCTAATTTTGTGTTAGTAATGTCTTGTCTTTGTTATGTTAACATATATTCTTATTTTATAGTTTTTACTTTCACAATAATCTTATCCAGAGATAAATTGTTTATTGTGAGAAATACCAGGCATTTTTATTAAGTGCAGTGTGAATGTTATGGATTAGGAGAGACAGCATAACTGTGAGTAGAGATGTCTGAATGATAAGAAGATGATTTTAAAAGAACATGGGAGGTAATTCAGTTGATCATCCCTACCCTAAAGCAAGATCACCGTTAATATCTCAATACTACTGACACATGGTAGTCCAACTTGTTCTTACACATCTCCATCAATGGGCGTGCTTCAGTATTTGTAGCCATTTTGTTTGTGTGTGTATCATCAGGTATGCCAACACAAATGTTTCTATGGAAAATGCCAACTTGCTGTTTCTTGCCTTTTCTTGGTGGGCATCCACCAAGTAGCATTGCAGCACTTCGCCTTTCTATAAGGTTGGCACCCAGTGTTCTCTTCTGTAGCCTCAAACCACGCTAGTGTCCTTTTCAGAGCACAGAGAAGGAACAGTACAAGCCTCGGCAAACACAACTGAAGAATCTAGATGCTTCCTGGAAGACTAATGTAAGACAGATTTCTGTTTTCACCATTAGGTTCAAATCTGCAAGTCCATGAGTTGTACAATCAAATACAATAGCAAACCCTTATCTCTGTGTCCAAAGCTCACATTTTTGGTGAAAACATTCAGGACACTAGAAATTCAGCCACACAACTATACAGAAAGGATAGCAGCTTTCAACTTTAAACCCAGACATGATCTGACATGGCTATTCAGAGGTGAAAGAGTCTCTTTCCTGCAATCAAATAATTTAGGGAAATATATTTAAGTTCACATTAGCTAAAAGTAACTGAAACTTATTTAGTTGGTTATGCTTTCAAAGCCTCTTCTCTGTAGAAGTTTATAGTATTGAAGGATTTTAGCTGTTACATGATGAAAATCTTTTCAGGTTTTTATATGCATCATAACATCTACACTTACTGTACCATTACCATTAGTTCTGGAAGACATCTTACATTTAGTCACGTAGAGATTTTTATGTAGAGCTCAGAAAGGTGAAATGCATCACCTTGCTAGTTTAAAAGTTTTCTATTGCAACATCTTGTTTTTTGATGTCAAAGGCCTGATACTTCAGGCATTCTCTTTAGTAGCAAGGTTGAGATTTTAATATGCTACTTCATTTTAGCTTCAGTTTGACTCCTCACCGAGGCACAGCCTGGCTGAGAAGAGAGAAAAGACAAATGTGAATGCCAGCCATCAATTGGGATGACTCAGTGAGAAATCAGCAGGTCTTAGGCTGTAACTGAGAAAGAGCATTACCCCATAAGTGAGAATGAATTTATTTTGCCTGAAGTACTAGAAATGTAATAAAAGTTAGCAACATCAATTCAAGAGGTATTTAGACTAATCAGGCAGTAAGGCAGTTATTTACTATACTTTTAATGAACTGATCTAACAGTTAAACAAACATGCACTCCTGAGATGAAAAGAAAACCAAACTAAACCAAGGTTAATGTAGACCGGTCCCAGTGGATGCCTTTTATCCCTCGACGCTGTCTCATAGCATTCAAATGTTCTTGTGTTTCTATGCAAATGAGCTGCTTCCAAAATCCAACTCTTTCAAGTATGTTGCAAGCACTACTGTCTGTGTCATTTTACAGTAAACACATTTTTGTTGCATAGCAATATGTTTCTTTTAGAAGATGGGTAAATATGCAAAATGTTTCTGTAACTATTTGTCAGATAATCAAACAGATTTTTTGTCTATCTTTGGGCCCCTTTTATGTTCACTCTCTGCGAACATATGCAACAAGATCTCTCCCAACACAAACACTCAAAGGAATAAAATAGAAAGCTCTTTTTCTACCAGCATTTGCACAGAAATATGATTTTTCTGTATACATTTCACAGAGTAATGGAGTAGAAACACTTCAAAGTGGCCAACTCTTACAGTACCTGTAAATTTCTGTTGGTCCTCATGTTATTCAACAATATAAGGATGTCATGAAGAAAGAGAAATGCATGCGAGAAATGGAACCTAAAGTCCTTGTTAGTAAGTCAGAAACCAGATGTCAGTGAAATCTCCGTTTCCTTGCAGTCACTCCAGATGCAATATGTGAAAATTAATCAACTGCTCAAAGCACAGCACAAGCAAAACTAATATGCTCCAGAGTAAGGCCAAGGAACTTACTTCTTCTATTGTGGCCACAATTATTGATGGAACAACTTCTGTAATCAGTTGATTTACAGGTTCAAAGACCTGTAAAGGTCTCTGGTTTCTTGAACCAGTAAAAGGCCATAGCCCGTCATAGGCACACACTTTGATAGCTATGTCATCAGGCTTATTTCAACCAAAAGTCCCCCGGGGTACATTGGTATTGTATTGCAACTGTGGGATGGAATCACTCCTGGAGGAAGCTTTACCAGAAGCTCATGAATTAAACTAATTCTGCCTGCATCATGTTTCATCATTTCTTATTCTTCTTTTATTTCATCAGAGCACACAAGATTTCAGCCTACCTAAATTTCCAGGATGCAGAATGGATGAGGCCTATGAGGACATTGGAACAACGTACTGCAAGAGCTGTGAAGCTCCTCTGAAAGAGATTCCAGTGATGTCATTGTTACAAAAGGAATATGAAAGTTTGCAATTCTCCATGTTCGAAAATATTAACTAGCTATATAAGTAAATAGATGGATCTGTGCCATGAATGCCTCTATCAGATTGAATTGCATACACCACTGTCCTTTCACATTAATTTGCTACATTTTTTTTATTGTTTTTCTTGCACTCTGAGATTAAGCCCTTAGATGTCAGTGAATCTTTTAAGGGAAAGATGTATTGCTGTTCGTAGAAAATAGTCTCTTTAAAATGTTCCAAAAGACAGAAAAGGAAGGACAGTCTTTTACTCTTCCACTTTTCTTCCCATGACTAAATTTCAGTTTTGGCTGTTTAGGTGGCTATGTTGATGCATTAATACTTTAATAAGAAACAATGGACCAAAGATTCAATCATAGTTATTCTGAAAGCACTGCTTCAACAGCATCTTTTCAAGACTAGCATAAAGAATTCTTTAATTCAAGTTCCTCTGTATCAAAATGAATGGGATCTTTTATGATGAATGCTTACAAATGCACCCAGGAAGCTACAAATGATGTGACTGGCCACAGGCATGCCTTCAGGCTGCTAGGAATTACTAAAACAAACAGTCATTTTACTTTATTTGGGGGAAAGTTTTTCCATTTATGAACAAATAAACCAGTCTGCCACTTTTCTTGTCATTCAAAACACGTGCAAGGAAGTGCTATTTCCATGGAAGGTCACAGATTTTGAGTTTAGTGTGCTAAATACTCAAGTGGTTTTTGATCTACAGTCACAAAAGCATCGAGACACAAACCATTTGTGTATTAAGAGACTAACCAATAATTCCAATTCTCATCCTGTAAGAATTATATATCCATTCAAAGCTCAATGCTACATTATTACTAAAAGTTCTGCTGGATGTATACAGGCATGCTTACCAATTTTATAATAACACGTGATTAAGCAGAAGATTTAGAGCATGAAGACATCTTCCTACTGACAAATAAAGCCTAATTTTTATATAGAGGTCTATTCTTTGTCAGTCTTAGCATAAGAAGATACCTGCCATTCAAGAAGAGGAGTTAAAAGCCCTAGTTGTGGGGAGAGTTTTATCGCTCTGTGATGTGCCTTTGGCCATAGCAAGTTGCATGTTTCTCCTGCCATAGCATGATGGGCCCTTTAAACTCCAGCAAACAGTGATCTTCCAGGTGAAGTGATGAATAAAGATTTCAGCTTGTAAATATAGGAATGTTCAGAGATGAGGAGCAAAAACTGAGAATTTAAATTAGGAGATAATATTAGCAACATAAACAAGACATTGTAGATAGTTTCAAAGTTATTTAGAGCAATGCCAAGAGTAAGTAGAATACTAATTTTTATGGTGAACGTTAAAGTTTTTCTTTGAAACTAAAATTAGTTTTTATAAAGAAGCCTTACTACTTTTAAGTCAAAGTGGAATGGTCAGCCCCAACTAAAAGCTGGGTATAAATTTAAAATATGCTAGTATTTGAAGCAATTGTGATATCATACTCTTGGAGACAAGTTTTCCCAGAGAAAAAATAAATCCAAAATATTATCTCAATCTGGATATAATTTAATTAGGAGTATTGAATTAAAATAAAATCTATTGCCAGGAAAAGAAGAATGCATAGAAAGCTTAACTTTTCTGAAAGTTAAATTGTAGAATCATAGAACAGGTTGAAAAGGATGTTAACGATCATGTTGTTTCAACCACCCTGCTGTGGGCAGGGTTGCCAACCACTAGACCAGGCTGCCCACCTAATGCCACCTAATGGTTGGGTAGGTAATATGCACAGTGACCTAATCGAGCTAAATGGTGGAATCATTACTCAGAATCAAAAATGTGTTCATTACTAAGGTTAAATAAAATTAAACAGTACCATTATAAATAGGCCCAAGGAAGAGCTATTTATTGATACATCTGTGGGGAGTTCAGATCAATTTTAAAAAGTTGTCCAGAAACAGATGGATATACTCAATTTCATCATATAATGACCAAAAGGTAGTGAGGTCAGAATCATATTGAACTGGTGATGTACTTGAAATTTTACCAACTATAAATTAAAAGTGCTCATTCTTTTGATTATTTTTTTCCCCAATAAGGAAGATATACTTAAAACCTTTAAGACAGAAACTCTGACTAGAAGATTTTGGACTTTGGGTCTTTTCCAGTAATCAGATACCAACATGAATTAACAACCATACGAAAGGATGCAAGGACAGATAAGGGAGGGACTATTGCATTTACTCTAAAGGACAGAAAAAAGGAGAAATCAATATTTATTTCTAAAAGACTCCACTGGGAATTCCTGTAGTTCAAAGGAAGTCAAAACCTATCCTTGAAGAGTGAAAAAATTGCTTTTCTAGAATAGCAACCTGACTGGAATCCAAATCATTTTTCCATAGGTTCAGATTCCTGCTAGCCTCTGATTTAAGGGATACCCAAAATCAATACCCTTAGTATACCTCCACAGAATTTTGTGCAGGTATCTTATTCCATATAGTATCTGAGGAGGTTATGCCAGAAGCAAAAAAGAAAAATGATTACTCCATAACAGTCTTCAGATTTTTAAACCTTTCTCTTGAAAACATTAATTGGATAATTATAGGATTTTAATCGGATATCTGGGACAAATTTGTCTTGGTAACTAATTGTCTTTGTTTACATGGAGAGTACTGCAACTATAAGAAGATATGGTTTGCATTCTGTCTTTAAGTTGAGTTTAATCAGAACTTAATTTACTAAATTACCTCATTAACAGGTGCTATTATTGCTAAAATTTGATAAGGTCATAATTTTTGCAGTGTATTCACCTGATGTGAATGCTTTTTAGCAATATATGCTATTTTGGATCTTTCTGAGTTTGTTGTCTTAGGGTTGTCAGATTTCTTTCTAAAGGTCACAGAACTACTGGGACACCAGAAGCATCCTGACAGTCATGATAAAGCCATATTCACACTACCATCATATTTCTTTAGCATGAGGCATGCTAAAACTAGCTGTCCATTTAAACACAGCAGAGAATTCTCCAGTACTATCAGAATCATTATTTTATTGCAGCTTCAATTTAGCTCATTCCCTCTTGTACTGTATATGCACAGAAAGTAACACGCGCAAAAGAGAAAACTAGCTCTCTTCTTTCTACAAAAGCTATCATCACTTGTTTGTTTGAGGGGCAAAAGAGAATTTTCTTGCAGTTCCTAGAATTGCTTAAACCTTCATACTTGAGCTGCATTAAAAAATAATTTTAAAAAAATTAAAAAAAAAAAAGAAGAATCTATTTAAACACTCATTTTCAGTGTGTCCTGTACTTCTCTTTAGGGAAGCCATTCAACATGTGCAAATATCACGTTCTTTTTAATTCTGCTATATTTCCATTCTGGCTCAGTAATTAAAACAGATAGTGATTACTATAACTAAATACCAAAAGATTTGAGTTCTGTATACATACTTTTTGCTTTTTTTGTACCTTAAATTGGTCAGTATTTATTCTTTTTGCCATATGTGCTTTGCCTTTGGCAATGTTTTGGGACAGCATCTCTCCAAAATAAAATAAGTAATGCAAATACCTCAGTGCACTTACTGCAGGCAATTAATCTTCACATTCATTTCTTTCAACATTCTTCTTATATGGTACTTGACAGATTTTTTCAACTTCCAGTATTTTTAACTCTAACTTTAATTGGAATTTCTCTAGCCATTTTGACAGTCACGCAAAGCAGAGATATTGTAACTCAACCTTTTTGACATTTTTTTTATCTTCTCTGACATAAGCACATAATGATCCTGCATGACCTTAAGTAGTAACAGGCAAATGACTTTGAACATTCTTTCTGAATCCTATATTTTGACTCAGTAGCAACATTTTTGAGTGAAACTATTTATTAATTTAACCACATTGTCCTGTCCAATTTATTTAATCCTCCATTTTTCCTTATTTTGAAAGATCTCGGATACATTTTAGACGATAATTTTGAGAAAAGATTTCTTTGCTAAAAACCCATGCAGTATTGAATTATCCCTTCAAGTCTGATTACTAAACTATGTTAACAATGATCTACTGTTATTTTGCAACTGTAGAATAAAAATATCCTTTGAAGCTTCCCATGTTTGTAGTCATAGGCTGTGTAATGCTCTGATGGCATCTTATTTCTTGCTGAAGATGTTGGCTTCTACATAACACATTATTTCTTCTACTTATTCATTTCCAATTATGTCATATTTTAAAACACACAGTCATAGACCAGAATGCGCTGCACTGTATGAAAATTTAACAAACAATAGTTTATTCTTTCAAGTAGAAATGGAATTACTAGTGACAGCCATATATGATAATATGTATGCTTTCATTTTATGAAGGTCCATTCATTTGTATATTTTAGAAGTTACTTTTAGAACTTGTTGGGTTTTATTATTTTTATTTTTCATGATGTTTAGTAAAGATTGCCTTATTTAGAAGCATTGTTGTTTTTTTTTCTGTTTTGGCAAAACCTCACTTAATGTCTGACATGGCAGAGAAATTAAGTACTCATCTCATGAACACTATATAACAATAATTCCATGTTACTTTTTTTTTTTTTTTTATGAATTAGGTTTGTGAGACACATTTGGTTAATCCTATCCTAATATAAATCTTGATAATATGACTTGTTTTCCTTTCTGTTAAAAGTAATGCAAAAATTAACTACTGAGTAGAACTCTGATAGAGTACTCTCCTCCCAGCAATTTCCTGTTGATGAAGAAAGCATCAAATCACAGGTTTATGGCTGGTAGCTTTTTCCTCACCATAGGCCCCGTGCAAAATCTTGTCCTACAGACCACAAACCTGAGAAGAATCTGCAGAGCCCAGGCATCATCAATTCAAACTCAAAACAGAAAGCTACTGCATTTGTGCATGTTTTCCTCAGCAAAAAGGACCCACTCTGCAGTTACAGATGAAGAATGGTGAAATCAAGGTGGATACAGAATGCAAAGTTTAATAGAGTATCAAAATGCCATCCTTTGTCTTCTGCTCCCACACTAGCACATTTACAACACTCTTGAAGGTAGCATTATTTTTTGTTCTCAGGGCCAAGGGAAGGAAACCCTTCAGATAATGTCAAGGCATTTTACATTACATATGCTTTGCTCATGAGGAAAGAGCAGCAATGACACAAAGACTTAAAGAGAAAATTAAAAAATCAAAGATTTTTTAGAATAGCATGGCAAAGATCAAGTAGATTTCATGAAGAAGAACTAAATGGGATCAGGAAAATTCAGACTTTATGCTAGGTCTTGCATGGGCAGAAAAGAACATTCTAGTGCATTTTTGGTTGTTTCATATTTTTGCTGCTCTAATTGATCCTACAGTGTTTTTCATTTCACAGAGATACGTATTTGCTCCTTTAACACAACAAGTTGTTTACCATATGCTTGACAGAATGGGGTAGTACTTGCAGAAAATCTTGCCTACTGTTAAAACTATTGTTGACAGATTTAGAAGTTTTGTTGTGTTTGAGTTTGTTTGCTTTTTTCTCTGGAGAATGATTTTGTACCAGTCACCACACAGAGAGATGCATTTTTATTGACTTGCAATGGTTTTCAAATCCAGACCACTTGGTTTACAGAGAGATTTGTTTTGACTGCCACCTAGCAAATTCCAAGAGCCAAGTTTGTGGGTTCTAGCACAAACATCACAGCAATACATCTAGCAACCAAATTTGGGATAGAATTATAGAATCGTCGAGAATGGAAAAGACCTGATCTAAGTCCAGCCATCCATCTCCCACCAGTATTGCCCACAAAGCCATGTTCCTTAGCGCCACATCTCCACAGTTCTTGAACACTTCAAGGGGTGGTGACTCCACAACCTCCTTGGGCAGCCTCACCACTCTTTCTGGAAAGATTTTTCCTACTGTCCAACTTGAGCTTTTTATAAGAAAAAATGCCCGAGATGTAAAATTCTCTTTGCATATTATTTGAGGTAGAGATTCTACAAGCAGAGTTTAGTTCATAATTCTTCAGGTAACAGATAAGTGAGACTAGAAGCCTATTTGCTGTCTGTTGCCTGTATTCCCTCCACAACATTAGCAGAAATGGAAAGTAATTCATAAAATATCATCATAAAATTTTGTAGATAGTATTCAGGAGGGGAGAAAAGCAGATATAGGAGCTAAGGGAGAGAAATATGAATCACATGTGAGTAACAACACTTTTTGCAAGTGAAGGAAGAAGTAGTTATATAACAGAGAAAAAATACAAACAATAAAACCTGTGCTAAATATTCATGTGCAATGTTTTTTTCATTTTTCATTTTACTTGAGGATTTGGGAGCTGAGAAAAGTAATTAAGAAACTATGAAAATCAACTTGTCAAAATCCAATAAGAAACATTTTTTTTATCATATACTTCATTTGATGAACATCTCAAAGACACTCACCCCTAAGGAAGCTGGTTGCAGATGCTCAGTGATTAAAGCTTTGTGGAGTTCATCCAGGGCTCTCAATCACAGGATATTGACCCATAAAGACCCATCAAGGAAGCAGAATGCCTAATACAGAAAAAGAATTGCATTTTCCCAATAGATATTGGTCTTCTTATTAAAAGAATTGCTAACAGTCATTGTCTTACGAAACTCCTGAGCTCATTGTCTTATGAAACTCCTGAGCTCACCCTGTAACCTGGAAGTGGATTCAACACAGCTGTGACAGCTGGCGAGTGAAGGCTGTCCTTTTCACATAGATGATAGGCAAAGAGCATTTTCATCATGCAGACTGGCATATCTTTCTCATAAAGCCTCAAAATGGGTGAATGAGAACTCACTACAGCTCCCAGTTCTTCTGTCAGAAGCATGCTGTCTCCATAACTAAGCAGGAATCTGTGCTTAGGCAGAACTCACACGTACCTTCTGGGACAGAATATGGAGAAGAGCACAGACTTGGGCTGCAGTGGAGAGCAGCCAGTCAATCCCATGGCAGCTTAGTGCTTTGGGTAGGTTCTAGCATGTCCCTACGGACTTCACCAGCTGCACAGTTGAAGGCCCATGCTTTAGAATTAAATTCCTCTTTCACGACATTGCTTGTATTCAGCAAAGCTCAATTACAGATCTAATTCTTTCCTTGTATTTGCTATAGCAACTCTTAGATAACATTTAAGAAACAAAAAAACATGTTGTTGTACCAGGATTTTTGAGAAGTTATTCATTGCCATACTTTAGTTGAGATCTGTGAAGAAACACATGCAGCATATTTTGAGAATGCGCTATACCAGGTTACCCTAAGTCACAGTGTGTTTAAACAACCACTTTATTCTACCATCTGGTACATGATAGGTTTCTGATAAATACGTGCCTGTGCTTTGACTGTGGGATGCACACAAGTATGTTGGCTGGATTTTTCCAAGATGTTTGTCTAAGCCTCAGACAAACAACTTTGGCAACGTGCAAGAGCTTTACTGTGGGCGCAGCAGTAATCCTTCCTCTTAATTCCCACCCACCCCTAGCTCCCACAGCTTCAAGGCGAGCTCAGACTGTTTCTGTAAGTCAAAGAGGTGACCATAGCTCACACAAACGTACCAAAAGTACAAGATTGCATCTGTGTATAGTCAAAGTCAACATTTGTCCAAGGCAAAGGATTGTTGAGCATCCCAGAGTACCTACTTTGGAGGGACGGAGGAAGGAGGGACTGACCTTTGAACAACAAGTGGTGGTAACTCTCCAGGTTAAACCAGCCAAGTCCTCTGCCTCTACATTCTGGTCTGACCTCTCACCACACATTTATGTTTGTCTTTCCTCTGCTGGAGAAAAAAGCCTTGCCACCTCCTTCCTCATGCAGCAGGACAGAATGCTGAGGGAGCAGGAGGAGAAGAAGGGCATTACTGCAGGAGGAAAAGGGGACAACTTGCAAGGGTACACAGGTGCAGGGTCACCTGGAGCAGGAAGGAGGAGCTCCAGCATCAGAAAGGAAGCAGTCATTGGTAAAGAAGCAGTGGTTTTCTTTCCTGGAATTGACAGACTGAGGAACAGAAGAGAGAGAAGCACTCCAGCAAGCACCCACAGGCCTTCAAAGTCTACACAAGTCCCTGGAAACCCTATGGGTCTCTCTCAGGACCACAGGAACTCCTCCAGTTCTCGTAATTTATCTGCAGCTCTGGAAGAATTACAGAATGGCTTGGATTGGAAGGGACTTTAAAGACTGAGCTTCAGCCCTCTGGGCAGGGCTGCCAACAACTAAGCTGTGGGCCTTTTCCATCCTTCCTCACCCAGTTCTCCTCAGTGGTTCATCTTAGCCTTCCTCCACTCTTCATATTTGCCAGTACCACTGAAAAGCCTTGAGACAACTTCAAGCTTGTTTTATTTTGCATAGATTGTGGCAATGTAGCAGCAGTAACATGCTGCACATTGCAGGCTGCAGAGCTGCCCACAAACTAGATAAATGCTCAGATTTTTAAGCTGCGAAAAGATGGAACTGTAAGGTCAGCTGTGCAATGCCAGACCTAGACTCACTTGTTAATACATATTTTTCCTCAAAGTGCAATCTCATGCTGTGGACAGAAGGCCTCTCATGTTTATATTGAGTAAATAAGGATCTTTCTGGCCAGTGACAGTAGTTTTAGATAACACTCAGAATATCTTATTGAGAAAACTCCATATAACACAGAATGGATCAGACAGCTGGGATTTGATCCTAACTTTACCACCTTTTTTTCGTTCTTCCCTCTTAGGCTTCAGATCCTAAGAATTTGCCATTAAAACCCTTCTCCATATTTCAATCTCGGAATATGAAACTTCTTAAAAACATAACCTCTTAATCCTTCATCACTTTTGTGGTTGACAAGCACATTAGATAAAATATGATAGGAACAAAGCAACTCGGCTGCTCTCTTCTTTCGTAAAAATTGATGTACCAGATCAAGCCAGTGTCATATCCTGTCAGACACATCACCAAGTGCTGGGCATTGTCTGACAGGGCTTTGGAGAGAGCTATGAAGCACAAGCAATAAATACTCTTGTACTCTTATGACCAAGATGAAAGTTAATTTGTGTACCCACTTAATTAGTTCTTAATTTATATCCTGAAGTGCAAGGGTTGAGCTCTCATAAAACTGTGTCGTTTGGAAAATAAGTGTTTCCATTTTTCATACTCTGCTGCCCTTCTTTTCACTGCTATCAGCACATTGTTTTAATATCACCCTGTAGAAGGTCTGAAGTTCTGTCTTTTCTTTTTCCTTTTTTTTTTCCCCAAGTAATATATATATGGGGAAAAAAAAAAAAAAAGCCTGACAGAAGTGTTGTAAACTGTTATTTACTTGGTATTCTATAGCTACTCAGTACGTTAGTATATAATAAAGCAGTAAACAGAAATCCGTTTCCTCTTTCAGACCTTCTCTTACAGATCCATCTCTTACAGGCCAGTCATGTTTCCTGCTACAAGAGCCAGGAGTCAGTTACTCTTACCTTGCTTAATCTTCCCTTTCAGGAAACACTAATTATTCTCATTGTCACTTCTGGGTCTTTCCTACTTCTTCACCTTTGCTGAGTTGAGACAAGTAAAACTGAGCAATACTCCAGGTTAGCACATTGTGCTATTCATCATTATGGACCTAACTCTGCTATCTGACCTTGGCAGAGCGCTATGTTGCTCAGATTTGTACCTCTGTCATTTCCTTGAGCAGTTGCAGTTATTTGTGAAGATAAAACCACAGAGTTGTTCTCTCCGTTGTGTGCTGCCTCGCTTTGCTGAAGGGAACATCTTGAACTCTTCACATACGTTGACTCATTATGACTGATGAAGTAGGATGTGACATCCCACTTGCAGTTCCCCAGCATAAACAGTTTAAACATAGTAAGAGCTCCCATCTGCCTTGCGCCTTTGCTCCCCCAAAACTGAAAACAAAATCAAGAACCAACTCATTCACATTTTCATTCAGAGGATAACATGAAAAAGAAAGATAGAACATTCACATTTTCAAGTAGTTATCAACACTGAAAATACGTTACTATTATTGCAAACAACAGCAAAATTATTGCTAGTGTTGGGGAAGAAAATACATTAAGGGGACTCATTTCTGGTACAATTTTATGTCTGTGTGGAGAAATTTTGTCCAAAGGGTTAGGTTAGAGGCTTCCACACCACATACTGTTCTCTGACAGAATAAACTGAAATGTATCTGAAATGAAAAGACGGGGTATGCTATTTCTGAGCGCAACATGGCTGTAACAGGAATATAATGATAATCTCTAGGGCTGAAATCCATTTCTTGACCTGATTTTCTTCGGTAATTAACTAATAGTGCAAGAGAGTTCACTGAAAGTCTCAATAGGACTGCAGTGCACAGGAACATTTTCACAGGTACCCCACTGTACCAGAATAAACTGTAATTTTTCTATTTCCTGTAGCTACTTCTAGACAGTGAATGCCACCCAGGACTTTAGTTACCAGGAATGGAAAAGTAATTTTTGTCCAAAGCAACAGGGAAAAAAAGTCTATAAAAGCAACCCTGAAAAAATACCATTTTATGGTGATACATTTTAGGAAAAAAGCTTACAAAACCCAACTGAGATTTAAGTCATGTAAGTCTAAAGTACTTTCAGAGCTTTGATGGAAAAGATGTAAAGTATTATTTAAAATCAAATTCAGCTTCTATGTAGTTCTACAGGAATTTGACCTATTATATTTCATTGCATTACCACTTACTCCATAGGTCAGGGACATTTCTAAGTTATAATGACTAGAAATCTTACATGTTCTCATATTAAATTATAAAATTTAAAATAAAAAACAGCAAAATAAAATAGCAAAATGCATTACATTTTTTTTTTTCTCCAGTGGGAATCTTACTGTCAAAGAACAATTAGACATAAATTTGAGCACTGACTATTGTTGCACAAAGCCACCTGCAAAGAAATTGAGGCTGTTGAGTAACAGCCACATTTCAGTTGAGAAATTGAAATAGTTTTGTAGCAGTGGATCATTGAAGCTGTGCTAGTGAATACTTTCTTTAGTATACTCTGCCTTGTTGAGAAAGACATGCTAATCTGTACAGAGCAACACTCTATCTCCATCTCATCATGTCAGAGGTATATTAGAACAACTGTATTGGACCAGATCAAAATACACATCGCATGAATGGTTCACTCGGAGCGGTGAATGAAGCTCATCTTCCAATGAGGCTGAGGGAAGAGAATGCACAGCACTCCTGCCCTTGTATACTACCCCAGCAAATGAGGAAATTAATCTGAACTTCTTAGCACTTGTATCTCTGCAAATTCACTGGATCCTGTTTTTAATCCAGTGAAGCTTTTTCAACCTCCAACTCTTACGACAAGCTCTACAGCTTCAGCAAAATGGTGAGTGCAATTCTATTTCTCTTTTTTTCTGTCTTAAATGTGCTACCTAATCATCTTAATTTGGTGCTACAAGAAACAGCAAAACATATTCCCTGTTTACATTGTTCACAAAAGTTGTGATGTTCTTTAGCCCTTGGTAGTTCTCATCTATTTTCTGAGATAAAGCATAGCGTACTTCAACTTTTCCCAATCAGTAGAAAAGCTATTCTATCTTTCTACTATTTTTCTTTCTTCTCTCAACACCTTTTTTGTTCAGTGAAGTCACTTTTGTGATCATATGACCAGAATTGTAAAACATTCAAAATATATGTACTGCAGGGATAGTACAGACATGTACTATTTAGTACAGACATGAGCTTTTCCATTCCAGTTTTTGCCCTTTTTTCTAATCGAACTTTCTTTTTTTTTTTCTGAATACTACAGACAATGTGATGACACTTTCAGAGTATTATTCACAATGGCTTCCCTAGAGACTTTTTTTTTATCAGCTAATTTAGAGTCTATCATTATGTTTTTACACTTAAAATTATTAGATATACTAAGTGCAATCTTACCCACTCTAATAACAGGATCAGTAGGCTAACATTTTCACTAGTTTTTACCACATTTTTACTGATGTCATTTAGCTCCAATGGCACATATCTGCATTATGTAAATAGAGAATCTAATCATTTACTAACACATCTTTTTATGTATACAGTTTTCACACAAAGTCTTAATATTGTTGCCTGTGTGTGTTTCAGCTTAGTTTTAGGTAAATTATTATTCAATAACAATATTTCCAGAATAGATGATATAAGATTGATAAAGGCGGTAATGGCCTTCCGTTGACCAGGGGAGGTTCAGGTTGGATATTAGGAAACATTTCTTTTCAGAAAGAGTTGCTGAAGTGGCACAGGCTGCCCAGGGAGGTGGTGGAGTCACTGTCCCTGGAGTGTGGATGTGGCACTGGGGGACATGGTCTAAAGTGGTCACAGGCATGGGTTAATGGTTGCACTACCAGTACTAATGGTTGTACTGGATGTTTAGTGGTCTTTCCAACCGTAATGATTCTATAATTCTATATTTTCCCAGATACTTGTTCTGTATTTTCTCTATATTTCCCTCTACTTAGCATCCACTCACATGTCCATTAGCTGCACCTCATATGGCAGTCTACATCTGTTTGCACTTGCTGCTCTTCATGAGAAGATATAAAACACACATGAGAAAAAACGTGAGAAGTGTACACATGCAACACACATGAGATTGATCCCTATTTTAATAAACAGATACATTACTTTGTGTCAAATGGAAATCTCTTGTATAAATAGCCTGTTGTGATAGAATATTCTATAATTCATTAAAAATAAGTTCAGTTATGCACTTAGATATTTATGGAAACTTTTTTTTTTAATTAATCCTTTCAATGCATTCATCAGACCCTATACTATGTTCTTTTAACCTCTGGATCTTATTGAGAAGAGAAATTTAAAACTGCTGAATGGATCTGTTGCCAAAGTTTGGTAGAACAAAACCAGTTTAGGAAAATGATTAAAGAGCAACAAGCAATAATTTTAAAAGATAAATCCTACTACAACTTTTTGTATGATCGATCTGGCAAACCTCTATCCTGGGAGCAGCAAGTGGTTTTGAAGTTGCAGGCTTAGCTTTGGCGAAGTGATGTTGGAGAACATCAGGATCAGAACAAGACTAAATAGAAGATGAGATTTTTGGTGGGAGCAAGGAAGGTTTGTTCCTTTTTGATCTTACTGCTCACAGGTCATTAACAGACACCAGTACGCAGCATAAAACTGGGTGCTGGTCTGGTGGCTCCAATTTCAATGTCCAGAGAAACCATCGCCAAAGAGTTTGCCAACTACTCGTGTGCATGCTGGGAAAGCAGCTTTCAGAGAGAGCTTCCGAGATGGGTGAAACCTTGCTGATGGGAGGCTGACAGGGGTAGCCCTGATGGGAGGAAGGCAGCATGGTCAAGAGACACCGTTACTATGGCAACACTGCCTGGGAAAGACAAAAGAGGAAAGCGGTGATTAAATGGGAACGGCTGAAATAGGGAGGAAAACGGGGCTACCAACGCTATGCCAGCTCTGCAACAGTGCACGCTGTGACAGACTGACACGCACTCATCACGTCAAATGAGTGAACCTGTCAGTCACTCTGTCAAGGGATGATTTTGCTTGGCTGTCTGGTCAGATGCTGAGCATTCCTAAGCAGCCACAGACTGGAAATCAAGTTGGGGTGCTGGGATAAAGTCTTCAAATCTTTTTGTGGCTGTGCTTTGTACCCCAAGGAAGAGGGCTAACATGTTGCAAGATACTTTAAATGTTTAAATACGCTCAAACTGGTCTCAGAGGCTTTTCATAGGCACCCAGTACCAAACTAACTTCTAGTAAAAATAAGTATATTAAAAAATATACATCTCCATTGCATCTATACAATCACATCTGACCAGAACTATTAATAACCAATACACACTGTTTCTTATGTGCTTATAGCAAATGCAAATTCAGGTTGAGTAAATCCAACTTAACAACTCCAAAAATTGCCAGGGTCTGCTTTGTGAATGGAGCAAGGCAGAACTCCCTTAAAATCACCCACTTGATTTAGTAGAAACACAGAAGATTTGCAGGACACTGCAAATTGCCTTGGCAAGGCTGAGTCATCTGTGCAGAAACTAGCATTAATCTATTGTTTAGGGCAGCTGGTAAAGAAAAAAAAAAACAGAATATACAGTAGGAACTGACCTAAATTACACCAATTTGCAGACTGATACTATCCTGTCAAATGGTCATATAAAGGCCATTCAGCCCACATACTCCCTTCTAGGGAATTTTTCACTGTCTTTATGCTGCTTCTAGCCAGAAAAGTAACCCAAGTTCTTTCCTAGAAAAAACTTCCAATGCGATTATTTTTTGGAGGTGCTCTAGAGTAGTACAGGCTCCTGTAGCATTGTTTTTTGTTTTCTTTTGTTTTGTTTTCTAAAATCACATATGAAGATAT
The DNA here is from genome assembly GCA_035772895.1 of Perdix hodgsoniae. NCBI lineage: Eukaryota > Metazoa > Chordata > Aves > Galliformes > Phasianidae > Perdix > Perdix hodgsoniae. The sequence goes on along the minus strand of JAPSGF010000036.1, from coordinate 3,496,843 downwards.
CTGGAAGAAAACAGAAAAAGAGGACAAAGGAGAGTTACATATCAACACAATTATGTATAGCTCCCATGGCTGTTTATCTTTTGAAATTTTACAACACATTTTCACAACATTGTAGAAAAGAATGAAAAGCAACAGGCTCCTTTTATAGCATGAAATTGATACATAGTGAAATTAAATGAACTATTGAAGATCGCTCAGGAAATCTGCACTGTAGCAATAACTTACACTTCTCACGTTCCTGTTCTGAAGCTAAGGAAAAGGTTAGTGTTCTCTTAGACACATGTACTCTGCAGCATTGTGATATACACCGTGAGAATAAGGCTGCAGCAAGTACAGAGCATTGCACAGAGAATGGGTTGGTTTTTCTGTTGGTTTTATGTTTGTCCCAGTGCTCTTTCTGAAAGTAAAATAAGTTATTCAAGCCCCGCTTTTCCATAATCTCAAGGGTTCATGCTGTGCGGATAAGCCATCGATTTTTGTTCTCAGTCTGTTACAGTCACATACATGCAGTAAAAGTAATTTCCTTGGGACTAATATCATTTGTTCTCCAGGGCTTTTCCTTATGAAAACTGAATTTTGAAGAATCCTTATGTAACCTTTGTTATTAAGGTTACAGGGCATTGACATCCATTTGTGAGATGAGCAAGGCATAAAATTTTGCTCCTTCAAAATTTCCAGTCTTTTATGGGTGGGGAACAGTGATGCTTTTTCTTTGTGAGAAAATTTCAAATTGAACCTAAAAAATCAAGTAAATTACTTTCCCCTCTTGGTTTGGGCATTTGTTGCACTGAAACCTTGTTTTAATTTAACATTGATTTTCGCTCTAAAGTCATTAAAATTCAAGTTTTAGGAGAACATGACTTTTCTTCTCTCAGATCAGTGTGCAACATTTCATTGCTGCATTCTGAATCAGAGACAAAAATGGTCCTAAATGCAAATGTGTCATTATACTAGAGCTTGACAGAGGAGTGTGCAAGAATACCAGTGAGGTTCAGACTTAGCATTTTGTTCCTCTTAGCTAAAGGAGTGCAAGAAACACTAGCAGAGGGCAGCTTCTCCCAACAGGAGCCCAATCTCAAACAAACAACATTGCAGGGCTGCTGTCCTAAGGAAGCATTGTTGGGTGAGAACAATGTGTTGTTCTCAGATTTAACAAGAAAGCAAAAGCAACCATGAGCAGTACAGTCTTGCATTCTATGAGTCTGTAAAGTACATTAGAAAGGAAATTCTTGGGTAGGACACACGACCTTGCTGGATATTGATTTCCTATGTGTCGACTGTGCATCACCAGTGGAGAGAGGTATTCCTCATTAAGGCATCCTGGTCATTACAGTGTGCAACAGCACTGTGATGTGACTACAAGGCACAAAAATCAGCTGCCTGCCAACTGCTAAGTGGTGGATCTTTCTTTGCAGCTGGGCAGCTGCAATACATCCATATTGCTGTCATCAGCTGAACTTCTGAACAGCAAGGCCTGGAGCGTAATGTGAGAGGGAGTAAAGGACAGCTGATGGGTAGGAACTAGTGAGAATGCTGCTGCGTATCCATAGGATGGTGGAATACCTTTATTTAGAGATGGTTAAAGTCAGATTTCCTCAGAAATTTGCTACAGCTATTTGTGGGCTCCACAGTGTGAGAAATAAGATCAGTGCCTGACCAGGGGACATCTACTGAATAATTTTTACCTACTTTTCTTAGGAGAATGAATGTCCTAACCTAACTGCTTGCACATTCATCCAGCAGGACCAGGAACATCAGAAGAGAAAGTACAGAACATTGTGAAATGGTTCTTTTTCCATAGGGAGCAAAGCACATTCCCAAATTATATTGGTAACAATAAACCTCTGAAATAATACAGTACATTTCTCTCCAGTGAACGGCATCATTCTGTATTCTTTAGAGCTGAGTGGAATAAAACCGTACAGTACAAAGGTTTCAAGTTTCCCTTTTTGATGCTTTCAGACCTGAGCAAAAATAATTAATTTCTCCACCTCCACAAAGGATTTTAGCTTCTTTTTTTTTTTTCCAAGAGTGAAACATGATAATTGCCAGTAAAAAAGACAGCCAACTTCCACAGAGGAACTAATATGCAAGAAACCAAGCAGCACTTATGAGGACACCTCCTCTTTTTCATTTCAGATCCACTTGGGGACAGGAAACTCTTTTTAAAGTAATGCTGGGCACAAGTCTTAACTCTTCTCTTCACTGTGGAAAGGGGTGTCTGAGGGCATGAATGCACTCCTTTTATATGTGTTATGAATTACAGGCCAGCTCCTGTTGTTCTACATCTGGGTTAGCAAGCTTCAGGGCTCCCTAGTCTGGGCATTTTTTAACATACAAGAAGTGACAAGGAATGCTCCTCCATGGCTACAATGCTTCAGGCCACCTGCCGAAGGCATGTTTGATGACATATAAATAACTCAGGCCCCTACATCCACCAGGAAGCCAGGGAGATGGCTAAAGCTCCTACTATCCCATCCTTGCAATGCTGCTGTGATTTGGTGAGCTGGCAATACAATCAGTGCAGTATTAGATGTAATGAAGATTTAATAGGATCATAGAATCATTTAGGTTGGAAAAATACACTAAGATCTTCTAGTCCAACCATTTCCCAATGCTTTCCATTCTAAACCCCTCACTATAATTGGTAGCAATTCTGATGCTACTGAACTGCAATGTACAAGGTACAGTATTCAGAGAAATTATTTATCTGAGGATTATCCTATTGAGAGGTTTCATGTAAGGTATTTCAGTCATATTTACCTTAGAGATTCTAAATATTCACGTACAAAAAAGAGGTATGATAGAAGGAGGTGGACTTGCTCTGGGCCCAAAGGTGTGTTCTTGGGCTGAGTTTGGCTAAGAGTTTACTTAACAAAATTTCCATTCACTAGTGCAGAGCAACCTGTTCTAAGCTACATTTGGGCAACTAACACATGAACTGAGCGTGCTCCATAGAATCATAGAATCGTGAGTTGAAATGGACCCTCAAAGATTATCTAATCTAAATCCTCTGCAATGAACAGGGACGTCCACAGTCAGATCAGCTTGCTCAGAGCCTGGTCCATCTCTGCAGATCCCCAGTGCCAATGAGAATAAATGGTTGCACTGCCACCAAGTAAATGCCACTGTATAGTAAGGGATGGAGGTGCTGTGCCGGATTTACTCCTAAAATTGCTAGCCTTAATACTGAGACACCACCAATGGGAAAAGAATACAGGGAGACTATCTTGAGTCTGTTCTCAAAACATTACTTGGCTGGGGCCTCAAAGGCTAGAGGACAGGGAAACATGCCAAATTCAGTGTCAGGGATAAAGCTTTCAGAATGAGAGTGAGAATAAAGAAATAGGCTGAAATAAAATAATAGGCAGAAATAAGAACTGCAAGGAGCAGTGAGGCAAGCAGGACTAGGGAAGGGAAGAAGGGTGTAGAGATGCTGTGAGACGCTGTTTAGAACAAGTCTGAAAGGTGATGGCCAGCACAGCACATTTGCTGACAGAGATCTGTATGCTGCTCCTTTTCTTTGTTGTCCACTAAAACCAGCCAAACTGAAAAGAATGTAACCTCCTTCCAAGGAGTCTGCCTGTAACATGTGCAGAACGGTATGGCCTGCCTGGAAGAATTAGTACACAGTCATGTAATTAAAGATTATATCAACCCACATACAGAGGGGAATCTTATTTAAAATACTTACCAGTAGATCTTACCATTTTTCTAGCGTTTCAGTGATGTTGTTTTCTTATAAATATGCATGTGTACATATTTTTCATATAAATATATATGCACACAATAAAGAGAATATAGATCTATACACACCTAGAGAGAGAGAGAACACGTATGTATGTATCTGTATGTATGTATGTATATATATGGGCAAGGGAGGGCCTGCCACAGCCATCATAAAAATAAAAATAGTAAGAAACAATTCTGCTCCTTAGGCTCTGTGACAATTCCATTTCCATCAGTGGTTAACCTCTTTGCAAGGGGACCTGCTTCTGTCCTGGTTTTGCCACCAGATATTAGGATTCTCTGTGGAACACATCTCATGCTCACTCAGCAAATCCTTCATTTTTTTCACTGGGAAACTGCTCGTAGGTACTCCATCACTCTGACATTTTTCAGCCAGGATAATGATGGAGCAAACAAGCACAGTAGCTGACTCAGGAGGAAGGTGTAAGACTGCAAAGAAGCTGAGCACAGAAGCTACTGTTTATTTATATATACATATTTTTCAAAGATACACAATTGAACATTTTCTGTATTAAATTAGAAGAGATTAGATTAGAAAGGATCTCAGCACTGACCAAAGGCTAGCATCAAATCCAACAAAGGTGTGCAGCAATCACTGAAATGATGGCAGCAAAGATGGCAGCAAATGAATATTTCAAAGGTAGATGACATGGCTAGGAGCTAGCAGTAATTGAAGGATCAGGCATGCTTGGCTCTGAATAGGCAAGAAGGAAAAGCTTATATGAGATCTGGGAAAGGCTTCTTCATATTTGTGTGCATGCAGGAAACTTAAACAAGACAGTAAAAAATCTAAAAGAAAAAGACCTAAACAATCATAATTGTTGGATGAATTTTGTTTTTCATCTTTTTGTCTTTGTAACCATAGTCAATCTTTTTAATGTATTTCATATTACAAGATGATACACAGCTTTATACAGTGATCATTTTGGAATAGAAGCTTACTGTCCCATTTTAGGAGCGTTCATCAAGTCATACTACAGATCATCTCTGTCTCGCAGATCTTGCCAACATCCACACGAACTCATTATTTTTACCTGGAAGCCAATACCTCTCATCACACTGGTAGTTTTACTTTCTCTTGAACACAGAGACTGGTGTGGTTTATACTGCATGATTGCAAATAGTAAACTAGCATCATATGAAGATCTAGCATTGTTTGTGGCATCTTGATGTACTCTCAGTTCACATGCTCCTTCATTTTGTTTATTTACTTGTAGCTGTCATGCTGCTTCTTAGTAACTGTCTAAGAAGTATAAAAAGTACCTTTTAATAACCTTAACACACCTCTCAAATACACTGGTACGACTTTAGCATTCCAGAACAAATGAGAGGAAACACTAGGAAACACAATAGCTCTGCTGTTAATGCAACTCTACAGGGCAAAATTTTCAGAAGCACTTCTAAGCTGCAATCCAAGTTAATTTTTGCGTAAATAAAGTTTCAAGTGGTCCCCAAAGAGAGAAAAAAATGAAGAATTTGAATTCACAGCATGTCAGATAAATCATTCACTTTAGATATGGAAAAGCAAGCCAAGCCATTTCTCTTACAACAGCTATAATGGATCAAAGCAAACCCTGACACTCCATGCCCTAATGCATCAGAAAGTTTTATATTTATTAGTGACTCTGAACAGGAATCCCAGCAGCTCTTGGCAACAGCAGATACTAGACTTCCTCATAACAACATTGTGAGCCACAGAGTAACACAAGAGGGAAAGGCCCACTGGAAGTGCCTGGTCAACCACCACTCTCCCAAGGCAGGCCCAAATCAGCATCAGATCAGGTTGCACAGGATCTGGTCTAGCTGAATGTCAAATCTTATAAATGTTACACTTCACTGCTCAAAATAATATATTACTCTCCTGTCCTTAGGTCTACTGCCTCCAGTGCCAGCTTTCAGCACAGGAACTGTGGTAGGAGGGCTCCATTTTGGCACAGAGGGGAACTGCTTGAACTGGGATTGAAATCTGGGCCATAGTACTGGCCTTCATTTACCAAAGTATCATATCAGAAAAACTTTTTCTGAGGACTGTACCATAGGAAACTATTTGGAGAAAAATAATTCTGAGACACCTCAAAGTTCCTCACATACTAGTGATTAAATCTTATTGGAGAACATAAGCTTGGCTAAGGTCAAAATCAAAGCTACTGTTAACTGCAGTTAATCACTGAGAGACCCTCTTATCTCAATTCTGCTCCTCCTGACCAAAAAAAATGGCAAAATTCTTGCTGACTTAGGTGACCCAGGATCAGACCTTTAAAAGCAACTGGGATGGAGGGGTGAAGGTGTTCCCTTCCACCACAACTATAAATACATTTTTAATTTCTTACTGAAACAACTTTTTATGGCCAAAATATAATCCCCTGAAAAATAAGATTTCTTTTAATGGAATTGCTGACAGATTGTTAAGTAGAGTGCCACAAACAGCACTGTTGTAATGAGTATTTGAGCAGGCCAATTGCACGAGGCTTGTCTGCTCTCAGCATTGGCAAAGACTCATTTGATTTTCAATACAGCAACCGTCTTGAATCAATATTTTGTATTATATATTCCATTTGAAGTACTTGTATAAAGAGTATGGTATTCTTTCACCTTAGTATTTTATTTGTCAACTCATGTAGCACAATTAGCTACATTTTATGTACATTTGGTATACAGTCTAATGATAGCTAGAACTTACCTGTTTGCATTAATTAGATCTGAAATCAGATTTATATATGTGAATGTGAACATATGTGATAATGCACATTTCTGTAATTGCCATTCCTGATATTTACCTGAAATATTTGACCCATGATTTTGTGTGCCTCTTCCTTCTGGTTGCACATGCAGGAACACTTCAAAGAGGCCTAATTTTCAGGATGCACCAAGTGTTATCCATAGAGGAATGCAGACAGAGAGATGCTTAAAATCAATGGTTATTTGTTAAAGGTTAAGTCATATCACAGATCTCTCTTGGTATCTTTCTCTCTCATTGTTCATCTCCCTACACACACTAATTAGTCCATAGAGAAGACAGACATCCAAAGCTGAAATGTGCTTTATCTCCTAAATTTAAATAAGCTCCTTTTCATCAGCATCACCATAATCCATGTCACCCTATCTATTTACCACCCAGATGTCATAAAAATAGAAATGGTTGTCATTTGGGGAGTCCTCTATAAACATGAAGTAGTTCTTCTCCTTTCTCAAATAAATTACCTATCCCAGTCAAGGTATACTGGGTTAAGAATTTTGCAGACAGAGGATATGGTGGTGCTGGTGACAGCAGTCTCAACATGAACCAGCAGCACATCCTGGCAGCCAAGACAGCAAATCACATTTGGGGTGCATTAAACACAGCATAGCCAGCTGATCAAAAGAAGAGATACTTCCACTGCATTTAGAACTGATGTGGTCTCATCTTGAAAACTGCATGCAGTTCTGAGCTCCACAACATATAAAAGATCCTTGAAAGCATCAAGAGGAAGGCAATGGAGCTGACAACAGGGCTAGTAGGCATGTCCAATGAGGAGAGGGTAAGGGCACTCGTGTTGTCCAGATTAGAGGAAAGGAGTCCGAGATGTCACCTCATTGCTCTCTGCAGTTTCCCAAGGAGAAGTACAGAGGCAGGTGTCAGGCACTCTTCACTGGTAACTGGTGACAGGATGATGATGACAGGCCTGCATCCAGGCCTGGGGCCCCTAGAACAAGAAAGATGCAGAGCTCTTGGAACAGGTCCAGAGGAGGACCACTAAGATAATCCAAGGATCCAAGGGCTGGAACACCTCTCCTATGAAGAAAGGTTGAGGGAACTGGGCTTATTTAGCTTGGAGAAGAGAAGGCTCCAGGGAGACCTCACTGTGGCCTTTCAATACTTGAAGGAGCGTATAAACAGGAGAGGGTGTGACTGTTTATGTGGGTGGATAGTGATAGGACAAGGGGGGATGGTTTTACACTGAGACAGGGGAGATTTTGGTTAGATATTAGGAGGAAGTTTTTCACTCAGAGGGTGGTGATGCACTGGAACAGGTTGCCCAAGGAGGCTGTGGGTGCCCCACCCCTGGAGGCATTCAAGACCAGGCTGGATGTGGCTCTGGGCAGCCTGGTCTGGTGGTTGGTGACCCTGCACACAGCAGGGGGGTTGAAACTAGATGATCATTGTGGTCCTTTTCAACCCAGGCCATTCTCTGATTCTATGATGTGTAGGAAAGGCACAAAATTGTGCCTGGGATGTTCACACTGTGTACTAGGATACTTTTTTTTTCTTGTGGTAAGGGTGATTAAATATTGGAATAGCTTCCCAGAGAGGTAGTTGATGCCCCATGCCTGTAAGTGTTCAAGAGATATTTGGACAGTGCCCTCAATAACAAGCTTTTTTAACACGTAACTCTTTGTTAGCCCTGAAGTGGTGAAGGCTAGGTGGACTACGTGATGCCTGAAGGACCTTTCCAACTGAACAGTTCTGTTCCTGTTCTATTCTAAAGTGTTACACAGAGAAAAAAAATATTTCCAAGAAAAAAACGTTCAGAAACAAATCCCATTTCTGTGTAGGTATGTTGCATATTCTACTTACCCTAAATATTTTAACCCACCCATCCACTGTGGCAAAGAACTACTCTCATACATTCCCAGTTTCCAAGGAGCCAATGCAGTCATCAGCCCGTTAAATTTCTCCCTGTTGCAGGTTCACCCATCCAATTGGCTTTTCTCTCTCACATGCTATGTGTATATTCCTTATCTCATTCTCAGAGCTCAGACCAGCAGCCCTGAAGGTCCTGTGCAGTCCTCCTCTAGTCTTCCTATTCCTTCTCTAGCATCGCAAAACAGATGCAGGCATGGCACTGTACAGCTTGAAGGTGGCTGTGCCCCTGGACTAATATATGAGGACTTACCCCAAAATGACCATAAAGGATGGTTCCTGCAACACCCTGTCCACCTGAACTTTCCACTGCCAGAGGACAAGCTGTGTTCTGTCAGGTGACTCTATGAAGTGGTTGCTTTGGGTGACCCAGAGGATCTTCAGTCTGCAGCCAGAAGGAAAGCTGAATAGTCTAAACTAGCATGGTGAGCCCAGTACTGGACAAGCCACTGAGTTAATAACAAAGTATGACCCATACAGGCATGGTTTTGGAATCCACCCTTGATAAAGGCTACCTGGGATCTGAAAGGCTCCCAGATTCACAAGTCCACCTCTGGCACCTCTGTCTGGCTGATACATGCAAAAGCATATTGGATCTGAATTGTGCCTGAAAGACATGTGTCTGATCATACAAGCAGGGAGAGCAAACCCTTTCAGTCTTGTTTGTTTTCTGTTTATTTGTTAATTTGTTTTCATTTTCGAACAACTAACAGTGTTATTGGCACTGTGCAAAGCAGCTAGGATAGCTGACTTCACTGCTATCTTATGGGTTTTGCATTTAGAAGGCTGGGAATCAGTTTTCAAGGAGTAGCATTCCAGTTAGGTCCTCCTCACGCTAACATACAAGAATTTGTATTTTGAGAAAGCAACATTAAATTTGTGAATATCACCCTTGAGTGCAGTATCTAAGTACATTATTTGCAAAAAAAAACTCTCTGGTTGTATAAGATCCTGAATTTAATGAGAGGTTTGCCTCTGATTTCAATAGAGGAGGATTTCATTGGTTTTATCTCCTGGGAAAGAGAGGAGGGGGAAAAAAAAGAAAAAGAAAAAAAAAAAGGAAAAGTCCAATAACATAAGCCATTTAAATAGTGTTTACCTAAAAACACTAAGTTAAAAAAAAAAAAAAAAAAAAAACACTTGGCAAAAGTCAAACAAAATTCCTGCATTACCAAAGGAACAGAAAACTACTAAAGCATATTCTCATGCCTGCTTATTTATACCAGGATCAGCTTACAGATGTCTCCAGGCAGTGATTAACAAATTGCAGCCCTTCTCCCTTCTCCTTGGCTGTTGATAGTATAAGTGGAGTACAAACCAGAACAAAGATCACCTCTCATCAACAAAGGTCTAGATTCAGGATCATACTGAAGCAGATGCAAAGAAACCCATTTGATTTCCATGACCTAACGCCACATTTAAAGCACACGCTGAGCTGTGATTCCTGGATAGAGACAGTTTCCTAAATCAGGACCAAAAGTATTTTCAAAATATCTCTTTCAATGGTAATCATCTGGCTTTAGGCTTTTGCAGCTATACGTCAAAGTAAACATTTCACGGAAGTGCGGTTCATGGGGTTTCATGGAAGTCCTTTCATGACTTTGAAATATGACTGGAAAAGAGAGTAAATTATTCTGAAATGATCGCCATGTGACGATCTGAAAGTATCAAAGGAGCTCTGAAATTTCTTATCTACTACAAAATGAGAAGCACTAAGTCAAGTTGTAGATATGTAAGAAAAAATTGATCAAGAGCTTAGAATCCAATAGGCAGGTGTTTTCTAATTCACTTAAAAACACACCCTACAGAGGGACCTGTAACATGGTTGCTTCGTATGAGCAAGTTGATGTACCTTGCAAGCAGCAGCAAAGGCAACCAAAGCATACAGTGAGCCTTTTCTGGTACAGTTTCAGTTCTTCAGTGAAACGTGCTTCAGGAAGTACCTGTCTTTTCTCTATCAAATGAAATCTGCTTAAAAATCCGAAGTTCAGAAAATTATCTTTGTACTCATCTAATATTCTGGTTATTTTTGCCTTTGCTTGGTTCAGTGTCAGAGGCCTAGAAGCACTAATAGTCCTTAATGTCCCTGACCAGGCTGATTGAGAATCCTCACCCCTGCCCACAGACACAGGTTCAGCTGAGCCCAATGCAGTGGAACCATCTTTGGAGGTTTACAAGAAAAGTATCAACGTTGCACAGAGTGACATGGTCTGGGGTGGTCATAGGCATGGGTTGACAGTTGGACTAGACGATCTTACTGGTCTTTCCAACCTTAATGATTCTATGATTCCAAGGCCATGAGTGCCTGCCCCATCTGCACTATAACAGGTCCCCATCCCTACCTCTGGATCTGTCCCCTGTATGGACCTCAGGCCTCCACTGCAATAGCTCATCTCCTGGGAGATGACCTTGTCTCCTTCAGCTTTTGATGGACTCTCTGGACGGACAGTGGTCCTGGCTCACGTGCTTGCCCTTGTTGGGTGCTGCCAATGGACTCTGTCACCTGTCACTTCTATGCCCATGTTCCTGGCCCTCAGCCCCACGTTGTTCTCTGATATTCATATTTGTAAGCTTTTCTGCACAATCCTTGAAGCAAGAAACTTTCTTTAGAACTGAAAGAAAACTAAGATTCTTATGTGACTTTGAGAAAAAAATTACAGTTCTCAAGGCTTTAGATAAAACCTTAAGAGATAGCAGCAACCTTGCAAAGAAATCATTTGGTTCTATAGATTATGCAACGGGTAATTCTCAGAAATGTTAGGGCAGTAAATCAATAGTAAACTCTGAGACAGATATTCTCAACTCATTATGTAGAGCTTTGGTTCTTAAATTCGTATTAATCTGAAGGACAGCCATTGAGGTGTAGTCCCATGAAGTGAGTTGAAGATAAGTTGACAAAATGTGCATTTTTCTCCTAGTTGCAAACAAAGATTATTCAAAAGCTCATATAGATGTATTAAATGAATACAGAACAGCAAAATCTTTTGTAATCCCTTCAATTCAGACAGGAAAATAAAATGAAATGTCATAAATTTGTCAATGTGAGACCGGTAATTAGAAACATGTGCCCTTCTTACCACATCCCTGTATGTGGGCACAGCAGAATATAACCAAACTGCCTCAGCTCTGAGAAAAAGATGAATCTAAGAGGAAAGGGAAAGCATGACAGAACACAGTGTCTCAGGAATATATCAATATATATCTTCAATGCCAAAAGATATATGTGAGCAGCTTAAACACAAAGTTAAAATCAACAAATGGCTTACAATCATAGAATCGTTGAGGTTGGAAAAGACCACTAAGATCATGTGGTCCAACCATCAGGCCACCTCCAACATGCCCACTGCCCATGTCTCTCAGTGCCACATCCACACTGCTCCTGAACACCTCCAGGGATGGTAACTCCACTACCTCCCTGAGCAGCCTGTGCCACTGCATCACTGCTCTTGCTGAGAAGTTTTCCTGATATCCAGCCTGAAAATGCTGAGACCTAGATTGCACAAACTAGACTACTCCTTATATACCAAATTTGTTTCTGCTCAGCCAAAGGTGAGGGGGGGGGGGGGGGGGGGGGGGCACATCTTTATATAATCAAGCAAAACTAAGCATGGAATGGCGTACACAATTTACTTGGTCCTACCTCTTGCTCAGCCTCTGCAGGGAAGCCTGCCTCATTGCCCAGCACAAACAAACAGACAGCAAGAAGCTCCATATGCCAATAATTTGCTCAGAGATAACTCACTTCCAAAGTTACCTTGATTTGGCACAGCTTTGCATGCAGGGAATGTATAAAACCTCACAGCAGACTATGTCTTTCTGTGCAGTGCTGGAGTAGAGGGTATTTGCTCACAAAATCACATTAACAGCTGTGGAACCGGAGCAGTTAATTCCCCATACATCACTTTGAAAACGCAGCTTTAAAACAGCCTTCAGAGGAGGAAGGGGGTGGGGGAAGAAAGGCTTAGCCCGAGGAACGGCTTAAATTAAACTCGGTGAGCTTCTCCTAAAGCTGCCTAACTTCAGCATGAATGCAGGCCTTCCCTATCTCCTACAGCTCACAGCAGTCCAAGCATCATGCGTAGTGTCATTGTCCCTAGAGCGAAGAGAAATCCTCCTCCTGCCACACGGGGAGGAAGCAGAGAAGGTTACTGGAGGAAGGAGCTGGTGTGTGTTTACCCAGCGGGGCTACTAGGCTTGAGCCAGCAGAAAACTTTGCCGTTTTTCTTTATGCATTTTTAATCAATTCTAAGCTACTTACAAATATGTGCAATTACTTTCTGCACTTCGCTTTGTAATAAGATTTAATGACTGTTCTGTAATCCTCTTGGTGAGCGCTGATAATCAACCACTATGATTTAAATTTCAGATTTAACAGGGCAGTCTTCTATGAAATGAGAAGTATATTTTTAATCTTTTATCTTTTACTGGAAGTTGGGAATCTTTTCATTTTTTTATACATAAATTAAAAGGCAGGATTGTTGTTGTTGTTTGTTTGTTTGTTAATATGTTTTTCTAATGCATTCCAGAACACCACATACCTTGCTTATTTTGTTGGTATTTTCTTTTTCTATGAAAATGTTTTATCTCCTAGAAATTTATGGTCCTACTTTCAGCATGCTTGGGCATCTCTGAGAGTTGATGAGTTATAAAATTTTGTGTACTTTCCATGCAGAGAGATCCCAGATGTGAAATAACCATTCCTGTATATCAGTGTACCTTCGAACAGATTGGCTTTTCTCATAACATTTGTTGGCTCTTCATAAAGTGAATGTAGTGCTTGTAGAAAGCGAGGTCCAACGTGATGGTAGCAACCGAGGCTATGAATCTACCAAGCTAACAGAGCTTTCTGTTCTCATTAGAAAACACAGGATGCTTAAATAAGACATAAAGCCTGAGGGTCACAGACGGAGGAGTGAACTGGTTGTAAGGAAAGGAGAGACTTAAGGGGAGGAGACATTACTGAACACAGCCACCAAAGCTGCAGTGACTGACTGCAAGCCAAGGGTACTGCCCAGGGGCTGAATGCGGTGATTTCAAACCATCAGTTCCAGGCTCTGGACCTGTGTACTCCTTCCTCCCTTTTCACTCCACCAAGCCAGTAATGCTGGACCAGCAACAACAGGGAATCACAACTTGCTTCCCCCCTCAGCAGCAGGAGAAGCAGCTCCTGTGCAACACCTACTGACGCACCCTACCTCCACCAGCTGTGACACTGATAACACTGGTAACTTCAACCTTCAGTGCCAAGAAAGGAGGTGGGGCAGCAGGAGGATTTGCAGACAAGTAGGCATCAGTTGTGCTTTGCAGAGTCCCAGCAGGATCAGCATGACTATAATAAGCTCCAGAAGGTCAGCTTGGGTCTGCCCCAATCACTGTCCCTTCTGTGGGGCTCAGCCTGACTCATCCTGCAGAGGTGAGAAACTTTATCTCCAGAAGAGTGTTACAACTTAAGTTATTTCTATTTATTTTCCTGCTGCAAAATATGTCCTGAACACAAGAAGACATCACAACACTCTGAACTACTTTTCTTCATGTTTAAAGCGCATGCTTTTTATATGCAGTATAAAAATTTTAAGTTCACCACCGCCAAGGCATCAGAGCTGACTCAAATTTTATCCTGCTACAGCAGCAGGAAAATTTTTGGGTTCATTATCTATGAACACCAATTCCCACTCCTCTGGCACTAACAACCACTCCCACCTGGAAGGGCAAATCATTGACTGACTCGTGCTAGCAGGGAACTCCTGATTTGAGCCAGAACAGGAGTAATGGATGCATGTAGGTTGCTCTCAAAGCAATGCCTTCTCTTCATTCCCATGGAAACTACAACAGGTACAAGGAACCGAATAACACTGTTTGCTAGAGCAAATTCTCAGCTACAAAATGGTGTTTGTCAACATAGTTACTGCTATTAGCTATGCGTTTTTGCCAGAAATTAACAAGAGCCTGCATGCTGTGCTCATAAAAATACACACCAGCAGAGGTGACCCACTATTTCACAGCTGCTACGACAGCGTTGTTGCTAGGAAAATGTCATCCACATAGACAATCTTTCATTGACATGAACAGATGGAAGTCAGAAGGTGCCAGATCCAGACTACATGTTGGGTGTGTCAGGACAGTTCAGCCAAGACTGGCATTGTGCTCCACAGTCTTCAAACTGCTATGGGACCTGGCATCATCATCTTACAAGGGAAAGGTTGTCTTGTTCTCGGGCCTGACTCTGGAAGTTCACGTTTCCAGCTTAGGCAGAGCTGCAGTATATCAGTCAGAGTTGATGATAATCCAGGTTCCAGGAAATCCAAAAGGATCACCCCTTTCCTATCGCAAAGACAGTGTGCATCACTTTACCTGCTGAGGGCAGTCTTCAACTTTTTCTTTGAAAGGGAATTCACATCATCACTCTATGGACTGTCATTTTGACTCTGACTTGTGTTGGTGACCACCACATCTCATCACCAGTAATGATGGGATCCAGGAAACTGCCACCTTCAGCCTTGTATTGATTTTGTAGGTCCTGACAAACTTACATATGGTGTTCTTTTGTTCCTGTGTGAGCATCTGTGGGACCCACTTGGTGCAAACTCTGAGTAATTCCAGTGTTTCTACTATCATTTCCAGTGCATTGAAGCTGACGTTCAGCTCTGTACACAGTTCCCCAGTTGTAATCTATTGATTCACACAGATGAGCTGACAGAGATGCTCTTCATTTCATCATGACAGCTGTGCAAGGCTGTCCAGAACGTGGCTTGTCTTTTACATTGCTGTCACCACTGCTGAAACGCACCACCCACTGCTTCACTGTGCTCACATCCACTGTTTGATCTCCACAAATGTTCAGCAAGCATCAATGAATGTCAATGGGTGCTATTTTTTATGCATAAAGGAATTCAGTGACACACCTTTGCTTCATACGCACTTCCATGTCAGATGCTAGTTTGTCAAGCTGCCCCTCTGCTGCCACCTGCCACACTGCAACAACATGTAACAGGATATTGGCAGGAAGGTTCAACCTCTACTGCTATGCCACCAATATCTGCTTCTGACATCATGGTCCGATGCGATAAAACAGGAGGCATTACTTTCAGATCAGCCACTGTACCTTCCCAGGCCATACAGGGAAAGGATCTAAAAACAAAGGAAGTTCTTCAGTAGAAACTTAATGAACAGTGAAGCTCTAAAAAAATCTATACTAATTTAATATTTGAGTAATGGGTAACTCAGGGAAACTTCTTAAAATTTGGTAGTTATGCATCATTTACATGTATAGCAGCGAGTGTTTTGTGGAAGGTTTTTAAGTGTAGAGATTGAGTGACATATTTTTCTGTGTGGAATGAGTCTGACAGTAGAATCAGTGCAGTGTATTGTTAACCAAAACCTTACAGTCAAAAACATAACAAAAGCAAATGTTTCATACCTCCCACTATCACAGGTTACTGCAGTTTTTTTGATAAATTGTCACAGACAGGCCTTGCAGGTTCATGAAAAAGCTGAGAATCAGCCTAGCTTTCCTGGCAAATCAGGAGCAAGCACTGTCTTAACCCTAATCTACTTAGAGAAGGGGGCTGGGAAAGAAGAAGAAGAATTAATACAACAAATCTCCTGTGTTCTCTCAGTGACTTTCTTTAAGCTCAGGGACCTAAGATAACTCCTGTGGCTCCCAGCAGACAAATTCCCCAGCAGCAAGCCATTCAGGACTGAGGAAGGCCTTCAACTCCTGACTGTCCAACTCTGGGTGTTACAGTAATGATAATGCACAATATTTTAACTAGAGCAGTTTACTTAAGTCATTCACGACTGTTATAAAATGAGTGTATGTCACTGTAATCAAATGACAAGACCTTTACTATGAAAGATTTTTTACATCTCCTCCTTGTAAAGCTGCATTTTGAATTACTTTCCTGTGGGCAAGTGATAGGGATCTCAGGTGAGGCCATTCAGGCTTACTAGTGCCCTCATTGCCCTGAAGCCTACCTTTGAGAGAAGGAATCAATTTATAAAGCACAAGGAGTTGATATGCATTGGACATTTATGCCCCACCTTCTCAGCTGTCTTTTTGTAATGTAACGACTTTTAAACCAGTTATCTGTGTTATTCCTGGCATAAGGAAAATATATATATATATATAATGTAATATAAACTGGAAAAATGAATATGAATGTGCAGTGTCCTGTAGATGGGACACGCTTATTATCAAGTGAAACACATTGTAGAGATATCTGATTTCAATTTTTGCGGTGAGTAGAACTGTTCAGAAAGCTACTTTATCTATAATTTGAGGAAAAGAACAGACACAGCAGGCTTCCTGTATTTGAGCTAGTTTTGAACTACTTTGTCCTGTGTGCATCTCTTTAATTTAAAGGTAAATGCAAGTGTAAGGGAAGATTAAGAAAATACTACGCAACCAAGCAAAGGGTTTGATTGGATATGTTGTTTTAATTTTGCAGATATGCAAGCAGAGGAAAGTGAGGCCTCAGAAATTTGCATGTTTCTTCAAAAAGAACAAAGATTTGGGACATTTGTTCCATTTGAATGTATGGAGTGCTTAGTAGGCTGTATTTGATTAGTATTGAAGAACAAGTTTTAGTTACAAGAATAAGATAACACAAACATTTTAGTACAGTATTAAGTGTTGATATACATTTGGCAAAAAAGAAAAAAATACTCCATATAAATTGCAGTCAAGACTATTAGCTGTGTGTAAAAGTGGCTTAAAATAAGGTTAGGTGAACTGGGTAAAACAAGGTATAGATGAAGCTCATTCAAAGTGGCTCCTTGAACTTTTCATCCATGTAACATTTATGGAGGCCATATTATGCCTCCCAATGAGACCCAACTTAAATCTTCCCTGTAGTTAGTATATGCAACATTGATTATTTGTTATTCAATATTGGAGTATAAGGTAGAAAACACTGATTTTGTCCATTTCACTCACATTGATAGGACCCCATTTTTGTAACGATTGCCAAGAAATATCCAATGGAGTGGAGTAGTCAAGAGTAAAGAGAGGTGATGGGGAAGAAGCAAAGTCAAAGGGAGATGTTGAGTAGCATCTACCAACGTTTCCAAGGGCTGTGCCTGTCATATTCAGTCTTCCATCTCTCATGAAGTTCCTATGCCTCTTCCCACAAGCACCTCAGAAGCACTTCAGTCTGGAGGCTCTCAACCAGCTTGCAACACTGCTTCCTTCTTACAGCTGAGGAGATAATGGACAGAGTACAGAGAGGCGAGTAGTCCAGGTGCGGGACTGCCTTCCCTCACTGTTCATAATACTAGACATTAGGCAAGGGAGAAAGGGATGATGTCCAGCTTGCATTCTTCCCATGCTCACAGCATTGGCAGGATGAAATGACAGGAGGGCTGCAGAGTGAGGCCAGGCACTCACTTCTCCCAGAAATCACCTAATTTGCTAATTTGTCAGAACCTCCTGACTGCCACCTCCTGTCTCCAGCTTCCACCCAGCCATGGGAAAGTAACGAAACATCAGTTCTGATTTTAGCAATAAAATTATCACCGACTCCCTGTTTATATAAAGCTGTTACTTTCTGTAGTAATTCTTGTGTGAGAACTTAGAAACTAGCACAGGTAGCAAACAGTGATGCAGCCCTATCTCAGGTCTATCTGGTGGCTGCTGCCTTTGACCTTGACTTTGTTCTTACCACTGGCAAATGTTTAGGTCTGTCTCTCAATGAATAGGACTGAGGTAAAATTAGTTTACTCCCTTCCTGCTCTTGCTCTGCAATTTTATGTGTGTGTGTGTGCACAGTCATAAACACATGTAGGTTGCTCCATAAGTAAAGCCTCCTAATTATTTCGAGGAAACTACAGCAAATGCAAAGAGCACAATGTAACTATATGATAAAGCAAATTCTTAGCTACAAAACTGTTTTTCAACATAGTCACTACCATTAGCTCTGCGTTTTTGCCAGTGATGAACAAGAGCCTGCATTTCAGTAGCTACTGCCACTGCTGAAACACACCACCTGCCCCTCACCATGCTCACATCCACTGGTTAATCTCCTTCAAGTTCAGCAAGCATCAATGGGTGCCATTTTTTCCATATGCTGGAATTCAGTGACACACCTTTGCTTCATATGCACTTCCATGTCAGACACTATTTTGTCAGACTGCCCCTCTGCTGCCATGATGGCAACAGCATGTAATGGGATATTGGTGGGAAGGTTCAACCTCTACTGCCATACCACCAACATTTGCCTCTGACGATGTGGGCCAACATAATAAAACAGGAGGCATTGCTTTTGGAGCAGCCCTCACATAAGAAGGGATAAAATTTGCACCAGTTCAAACTATTGGTTGCTTCACATTTTGCTGAATTCCTATGTCACTATGGAATGTGTTTAACTGTCTTACTATATATTATTATAAATAAATAAAAGTTTACACTTTTTACTTGATGAATTCAACTTATATTGAAAAATTTAGAATGTATCAAAAAGAACATTGAGATCCTTTCTGTGTTTCCTAATAAAATTAAGAAAAGAACCAAAACAAAGCCTGCAGTGCCTGAATGGGGTAGGCTTTGTGTTTGCAATTCATAGTCACTGGATATATAATAGGGCAATAGTGGAATTGTGAACTGTTAGGGGAGCTAGAAATTTCTGGTGGGTAGGCACAGCATCTTAAAATTAAGCTCTCTATAAAAACAATTATCAGCATGAATTTTCAATGTTCAATACACAGAGTAGCTGTTTTGCAGTCTACTGTGCAAAAAGTGAAAGCTGATGATCCGTACCATCACTGAATTGCAAATAAGAGGACTGTTACAAAGACAGAAAAATCTGTTACTTAAAGTAATATCTACAGCCTAAGTTCGTTTTTGTGGGTATTTTTTTTATTTTCCAAGGAAAATTGTTAGGAATTCAAGCTTATACCCTAGAGGGAGTGGGTAATGAACAGAAATGTTCACCAGAAGATAGAAAACGTCTGAGTTTTTATTATTTCAGACCTTTAGATCACACAGTGAACCAGAAAATACTACCAGTTTCAATTAGCTACAGAAATTATATCATTGAATAGATGCATCCAATTGAATATGCTTGAAGTTGAATGTAGCAGTAGAAATGTGTTGAATTAAGTAATGAAAACTCAAGTATCTCTAAGGTACAAACAATGCCAAAAATTAAGAACTACAATGTGATAGCAAAGAGTTAATTAGAAAAAAAAATGTGCTCATTAAAAAAAAAAAAGACAAAAAATTATTAATTTGGATTTTTAAAAATCTCATGTACTACTGACTTGGAACAGCAAAATAGTGATGATGTGACAAAGAAGCAAAGGTTACATCATCTTTACTACAATCGAAATACAGCCGTAATGGGCTTTTAAACTTTATTTCCCAAATACTTTATCCTCAACACCAGCTGACTGAAAGAAAATTAAAGCATCAATTTTCCTATGAATTGGCAATCTCAGGAAGATTGTTGATATCTGCATCTAAATACCAGAAGTATTTCAAAGAAATTTTACTCTGTTTCTTAGACACGACCAAATGAATGTATTAATCTTTTTTAAGTGCTTTCAAACTGATCTGATTGCAATTTCAGTCTAAACAATCAATTGAAATAGCAAAGGGCAGATGCAAAAAAAAAAAAAAAAAAGCAAATCCTAATCAGAGTTTGTAAATTGACTGTTACGTTTTACTTACAAATTACTTTTAGAACAAAATATGGCATTTTGTATTCCATCTTTGAATATCCAACAACGTCAATCATACAGATTCCACTCTATGTTTCACTGAAGAAACCCTTCACAAATATCTCCATCTCCACTTTTATAGCATTTGTTTCACTGTCATTATAGCTTTCATTCAGCACATTGCGTTTCTTCCCACTGCAGCATGAAGCCATTTCTCAAATGGGACTTCAGAACAGGAAGGCATAGGAACTTGAAAGCTACCACATGAGTGCAATATTTCCAACGTTTGCACCTACCTGTGTCCATTCTTTCTTCAGAAGAAGCACCAGCAGGGTTCTGACTGACTGTTCATCACCATGCGGTTCTGCAACCTTCTTGGACCTCTTGACATTATCAGAAACAGATCATGAGGCAGCACTGTGAGAAACAGTCCCTGCTTCATTCTGCACTGAAAAATGATATTCCTGCCTGGCATTTCAGTTTTCTCTATGTAGAATAATTTTATAGAGAAGAGAGAAATATGTTTTATTCTATGGCTGGTTACTTTTTTGACAGTATCTTAAGTTATGTAACTTCATACCTACTACCTTCAGTGTTTATTCTTTCATTTCTAGTCACTCCAAAGGCTGATCCACAGGAAAAAATACTTTCTGTATTCTGATACTGCTTTTTTCATAAAACCTTTGTATAGACCTTTGTATGGAGACTACTAGTTTTGTAGATGTGTACAAGTTCTACTTCACATGCAAAAAATAAAAGCAAACAGATTTTACTGTTTACAGGAGAAGCATGTACTAAGATGTGGAGATACACGGAGAGAGTTGGAGATAGGAAGGATTTTGGACAGAAACTGAGGGTTTTAAACCAAAAAGAAACCCAACTTCTAGATGGCTATGCTCATCGATCAGAAGAGGAAATAGGAAAGTAGGCTTCCAATAGTAGAGGAAGACAAGGGAATGGAGGGGATCATTCACACAGGCTGGCTAAATAAAGAAAAAGAGGGAATAATGGCAGGAAAGGACAGAGTGGGGTGAGCCTCTTAAGTCTTTAACAAAAGCAATGTGACTGATGTGTTTATTCATGTATCTCTTCTTTTATACTTTTATATTCTCAAAGAAATCAGCAACACTATGCAAACCAGTTGAAATGATAGACGGGTGACCTAGAAAAGAAACTACTACTTTCTGATTTATTAAACAATATGCTGTATCCAAAACAAAGACTTAATTAAAAATCTACTCATGATCTTTCAGCAGAATCACAGCCATCAAAAGGCACTTTCGATTTTCTGACTGCAGAGGGCATTTCAGTCCAATGTAGGAGGGACTACAGGCACCAAACACTGCTTTTGGACATGCCATTAGACATTTTACCAATGCTTTACTGAAGTAAACTGATCAATAGACTGTATTACCCCCCAGAACAATAGAGAAGCCACATTTTGCTCGCTAACAGCTTAATTTCCCAGGAGCTATTGATAGTACAAACATCTCTGCCAATGAAGACATAGGATGTAGTTGATAAGGCCATCTGTTCCCATAGCCCATGCGTCGTGTGTAAGACTAACATCCTGAGCATGGCAGTCTGCCACACTGGGAAGCCTGTACTCCCCAAGGCAGAGGAACCCAGATAACAGAGTGCCAGACTCCCAAGCACAGGAATACCCTCAGTAGACACACTGAATTCCTCAGCCTGAGGACCTTGAGCCTTGAGGCTTAAACCTCAAGGGAGATGTACAGTATAAACCTTGTCTTTTGATTTCCACAGAACAGATCTATGCCATGTGGACGCATTTTCCTTTTCTTAAATAGGTGGCTTTTCTCTGCTGCCAGGTGTTACCACCATCTCTGTCCTCAGCCTTCTGCTGACGCCCTGCCAGGCTTCCATATATAGCAGACAACTACACTCTTTCTCCTCTTCTGGTAACAGTCCAACCATGTGTCTTCATTTGGCTTCCCTGATTTTCTTCCTGGACAAAGGCTCATAGAAACAGGACAACTGGCATCTATGGAGATATGCGCAGAATTCATCAGAAAGTAAACAAGCACAGTTTTCCCTACTACTGCAGTCTAAAGGACAATGATAGAAAGTTTGTTTTTCAAAGGCATCCTCACGGAGAAAATGCATTGTGTATAATGTTGTAAGAATTTCTAGAACAAGCACTGTTTATCTTAGATGTCTCAGAAGTCTGAGAAGGTCTCAGTGTAACCCATGTCCAGGTAGGATAGTACTGTGGCAGAGCTGGAGATCAGCACCCTTCTGCATCAGTGGGGCAGGGACTGATGACCCCAGGTTAGGTTGAAATGGAGCTCCTAGGCCACGGCCAGGAATGGAAGGATACTCCAGAAAAGGCTCGTAAGGTTCCATATTGACTGACAGTGCTCTTGGGGTTCTGATGGTAAAACTCTGAACTTCATATTCTTCATAATACTTCAAAAGCCTCACATGGGATTCAGCTGGAGAGTAGAACACAAAGTAGGTAAGACACTTTAGATGTCTAAAGTAAGCCAAAAACCCCTATGTTTTTCCTGCCCTCAGTTTCTGTAGGAATCTTGGGTATTCTTTGGGATGCACTTAGTGTCATCTGGGATTGCTCATTCCTTGCTTGACTTGTCTAGATTAGGGGGTCTCTATGTTCTGCAGCAAAACTTCTCTGACTTTGCGTAGTATTTCTACTATGGAAACTCACCTGCTTGGTCTCCTACTCTTCATTGTTTTAAACGTTACCACCATCCTAGATTCCAGGTTCTTTTTGCTGAAGAAGTCCCACCAAGTCAGAGTTGCCTACTTAGAAAAGTGGTTTCACATTGAATGGTGCTCACATGTGAAATGGAGCCATTTGTTTTCCCTATGTCAGGAGGGATGAAGCACCAGTCCTTACTTCATAATTCACGGAGAGTAAACACAGCATTTTTCTGTCTAGCCTCAAATTTGTCACTTTCAATATTTGAGTAGCATCAAGGTGAGGATGTTGTTGTAGCTTACATCTGGCATTTCATATTAATTCTTATCTTTTAAGTTTTAAAAACTGTATTGGCTTTGACTCATTTTGAGGAAGGAGAAAATGATTGAGAGAATGGATGATTTGTTTGATCTGAACCGTTTCATCCAGGACTAATTACAGCCCCTCACAGAAAGCAGTCAGGGGGGTGACACTGCAGTACTAACCTGCAGAAACTTAACTGACATGGCACAGCTTGAAGAAATGTTTTGTCAGCTTATGCTCCTCGTTGCAGTAGTGTTTGGCGTAAGTGATGGATGAAAGTAATAACTGCCGCTATTTCTTTTTACTTCCATGTCATTAATGTGTTGCTTCATACTGTTAATGGCAAAGAAATAAAATATGCACTAAACTTTATAATGTAATACTTCAGTGTCATAAAGCCTTCTTCTCTGTGAGTGGGTACTATACCTCTAAGTATGAACAGGAAAAATGTTGCAAGAAAACACCATGCTGACAAGAAGACATGCTGAGAGTATAATGAGCAAAAGTTTCTTGAGAACTGGAAAACTCTGCAGATAACTCTTTCCAGTGACCAGTGATAGAACCAGAGGGAATGGCATGGAGTTGCATCAGGGAAGGGTCAGGTTGGCTGTCAGGAAGAAGTTCTTCACCAGAAGGCCAAGGGCATGAAACAGGCTGCCCAGGAAAGTGGTCATGGCCTCAATCTATCAGAGTTCAAGAAGCATCTGGATAATACTCTCAGACATAGGGTCTGTTCTTTTGCTGGTGTGGGGTCCAAGGTTGGACTCAGTGATCCTTAAAGTTCTCTTATATGACTAACGGTCCTGCAGAGCTTGCAAGAACTGATCAATCCAGGACCAACAGTCTGCTGTATTTATTCAAGATCACATGCAGATATGACCCTCTAAATGAATTCCCAAACACCGCAGATGCCACGAAGGCATCAGTATGAACTCTTCCCCTAAGTAAAGGGTTGGGGTTGCCCTCACAGCTGCAGCTCCAACTGGGAGCTGTGTGATCATGTGAGTGAACTGTTAGAGTGAATGTGCTGTGTGAACAGTCATTTGCCATTAGTAGTAACAGCTTGTTTTTATCACTAAAAACAGCTTAATGAGTAAAAAGTGTTTTAAGCAATATTGGCTGTCTCCCTTCGCTATCAGAAAAAAAAGGAAATTTACAGCATGAGAATTGTGGACACTTAATTTCAATCGCCAAAAAAAATTCTCGTAAACAATAATTAGGAAGAAAAAAAATAAGGCATTTTTTGTTGTATTGAAATCTGCTGGAGGAACCAGGGAACCTTATATGGAAATCATTTGAAGAGCAGAGTGGGATAAAATGGGGAAAAAACAGGAAGACAGCACTTCTTAACTGAGGATAGATGGTACCTGTGGCTTCTGTCCTAGGTGCGCTCTTGCTTCCTTGGGTTTGTTCATAACTGTTTGCAGTTTGGTCATAGACTGACATGTGTAGGAACTTTGCTTACTAGATTGCCAAACCTGCAAATTTCTATTAGCTTTCCCAAAGACTCGTGAACTGCTGAGGAATAGAAAGAAACTAGAAAAACAGAGTGCACTTCAACAATATGGCTTGCTTCTGCAATGTCACTTCCTGCTCAGAAAAGAAATCTCTATTTTCCATCAGACTTAAATGTTATGCCCTGCCCTATTGTGTCCCATAAATCACTGTGCTGTGTTCCCATTTATAGCCCACTGAATTCTTTCTTTCCACATAGGAAAACTCAGAACATGGAAAGGCCGCCTGGCACCACTGCTCACCCCATCTGTAGCAGATGGAAAGCTCAAAGAGCTGGAGCGGTGAACATTAACAAGGAACCAGACAGAGTGAGAGACACAACTATGGTTATTTCTTGAAAGACAAGATGCATCAGGATGCTTTTTTACAGCAGGAAAAAAAAAGATCAAAAAACACATGACAGTTTCTGCTTACAGGTATTCTGTGTCATGTCACCCTTCTCTTTGTATGAAGTGTCTTCATTCTCTGGAAATAGTTCTGTCTGGTAAAGATTAAAAGGGAGGATTTAAGGCTCAGAGAGCGTGTGCATACCATTCTGTCCTGTCCCTCTGATCATCCAAAAAGAAAATTCCCACGCTGCAATCCTTGCAAGACTTCCTTCATTCCACATTGTGCTCTTCAGCTCTTCATTTCCTTCGATTTTAGCCCATCTCTGTAATATGGGAGGATGATATACTTCCTTATTCCCTTTCAAGTCCCAATTTTGATTCTTAGGATATTTTAGCAGGCTGACAGAAAGGTAATCTCAATTTCTCCAACATAAACATACAGCAAATTAATTTTCTCTCCCTCTCTACCCATTCCAACATAATGTTGAAAAAGCATAATGAAGATTAAAAAAATCCGTACATGCTCATAGTTCTACTCGTACCCAAAAGTCCCTGAGACCATGGCTAAATAAACCCTTTGTTTCTCACTGACAGTGGAGTCAAAATGTCATGTACTCATATTACCTTCTGAGATATAGGTCTGGACCTTTCCATCCATTCCTGTAGATGTATTGGGAGCTCCATAGTAAGCCAAGACACAGTCAGATTGATATTGCATGACTCATCTGGCCAGTGGGTACAGTCACTCCAGAATGGATGGATGGCTTCACCCAGAAAAGCTCACTGTTATTGCATCTCCAGCTAGAGAGCTGCAGGGCAAGAGAGAACCTGGAAATCTAACACACATTACCTGAGTTTGTTCATCAGTACCTCAGGTAAGGGGGATTTGTACACTGTCACCTATGAATGATAGAGAAAGGCTCCTATTATCCCAGCTGCACCTCTGCTTCCAGAGGACTGACCAATGTCACTACTTTTCATGTAGATTTTCCTGTATTTATGAATTCGCCTTCACTCCTGTCCTCAAAAATATATATATAGTTTCTTTATAAAGAATAATCAAAGACCTCCTGTTATTGTGCTCGCCCAGCAAACTAGGCCGAAAAACTCTGAAAAAAGAGTGCAAAATACCATCTAGAGAAGAATCAGATAAGCTCAGTGAAGGGGCCTTTTTAGGATTAAATGTGAAAGGGAATACAGTAATGCAGTATCCACTGCATTATCTATACTACATTAAATTCAGTTTATTTTATCTTGCTGTATATCATCAGTGCTTTGCAGTTTTGCTCAGAAAATGCAGAACTATGCGTTCAAAGTTGAAAGTGAAGTGGAGAAAACAGAGGTTTTAACATCAAAGTACAGCATATTGGAAGCCCTTGGGAAAGTCTGGAAAATGATTTAGGATTAAGACATAACCACATTAACTGGACGATTCTGCTAAATTGATTAGCAGTGAAATTAGCTACATTAGCTTTTCCCAACTTTGGGTTTCAAATTGACCCAAAAGATTAATTTGGGCAATTCGTATGTCTCAGAGCAATTGCTATGTCTGATGTCTCACTGCAGCCTACAGGTGCTGTCATCGCGCTGGTCAAACATTGCCTCTATTCCTTTTTTCAAGCTCTCTTGCAGCCACAGGGTCTGGAAATACTGGGCCTGATTCAGCTATCCGAACCTAGACAACATAGATAGTAAAAATTGCCTCTTGCTCATCTGGTGGGGGAATATTTCATAACTGCATGGGAACCAATCCTTCCCAACAGCTGGGATTTCCTGCTCTGCCACTCATTTCAGCAATGACTCACTGCGGACTGTGTGCTGCTGAATACAGCCTCTGAATGATGAAGTGACTCCTTTTTCGTCTCCCAGAAAGGACCATTGTCCAGCATAAAATGCACCCAGCTGCACTGCCAGCAATGATGCCAATGCAAACATTTCAACTTGCACATAGTCTTCCCTCAACACTGTGCTGTCCACTTGCTTGAAGATCACATCCCTGAGTATCAGTAATAACTATTTTGAGTGTAATGATGATATTAAATACATTCTCACAGAACTAGTGAACATAGAATCCTAGAATCGTTTGAATTGAAAGGGACTCTTAAAAGATACCTAGTTCAACTCTCCTGAATGGGAATACGTACACCTACATCAAAGCCCCATTCAGCCTGACCTTCAATGTGTCCAGGGATGGACTATCCACCACCTCTCTGGGTAAACTGTTCCAGTGCCTCACCACCCTTACTGTGAAAAGTTTCCTTATATCCTTGTCCTATCACAGCAGACCCTGCTAAAGAGTCTGTCCCTCTCCTTCTTTTACACTCCTTACACTCCTTCTTTAGATACTGAAAAGGCACTCTCAGGTCTCTCTGTTGGAGGTCTGCATGCTGAACATAGAAAATAAAATGGCAAAATGCCTGAACTGATATGGATCCATATGAGTTTATCATATCAAGCACTACCACAGAGACACAAAACCTCCTGCAGGCACAGCAAACATAGCAGGAGAGAGTTCAGGCATTGCTTTCAAGACAATCTTAACGGTCTGCTAATGAGACACCAAATAACTAATAACTCTATGGAGCTCCCTTTGTCTGACATCCAGGAACCAATGATGCCAGGCAAGACACTGGCAGCTCCAAGTGAGAACTCTACATGATCTGACGCATTGTAAAACTCTGTCCTCCGCTGCTAACAGCCACAGGCACAGCACTTGGCATGCACTAATGAGAAACCAGCAAAACTTATCTCAGAGCCAATGAGATGCCATCATGAAAGATCAGGTTCCTGGGATGTTGGTACCTCCATGCTGCGACTCTGTCCTTCGGTGAAAATGTCCATGCTCTCACCCACATCAGTCAGAATATGAGCTTTTCAGGCCTTTCCAGGTCACACAACACTGATACCTTTCATGTCCTATGACAAGTGTACTACAAAATGTTCATCATCTTTCTAAGAACTCTGTGTTCTCTTATGGAGAGGGAAATCTCAGATAACTTCTCAGCCCAGGTGTTCCCTGCAGCAGCAGCATTTTCCACACACTGATGAATAAAAGAGTCTTCTAATGCAAAAAAGCTCTGTGTTGCAGATTAGCTTCACAAGAAACATCCTACAAGCTTGGAGCTCAGGTCAGTAATCACGAAGTCTGGATAAAAAACATATTTTACAATATTGTTCAAACATAATAAATACCTCAGGCAAAATTTTCGAACCTGTCAACTGACTAAAAAATGACGTCCCATTAGAGGCTTCTGAACATGTTACCCCCATCATTACTGTACCTCAGGAACAGTAATTGTTTCTCAGACCTGAAGCCACAGGAAACACAGCCACAAGCCATATCTCCATTCGTTACCACTCTCCATACAGATTAACATCAACCATTCCTCTCCCACCGTGACAATTTCAAAGGTGCTCTCCAGGAAATTCGAGGCAATAGAAAGCAGTTCTTATTTCATACATGGGAGACAGTACCAAAAACTTCTGGTAGCAACAGAGCGGGAAGATTAGTAAAGCTTTAATACAAGGAAAACTGTGAGAAAATCTCAGCTGCACTGTTGCATGTTCTGTTTTATGAAGATTTGTGTCCAGTTCAGCTGGAGTAATCTTAAAGAGACATTAGCATACATTAAATCTGTAGGAAAACATTCATTAAACTGTAGATCAAAAAGCTGTCATTGGCAGATGAAGCTCAGGTTGAGGCAGGTGCATGCCTCTATCTTCACTGCTGTTTATCAGCACGGCTGCCCTCAGTGTCACTCAGCACCTGCAGTAATTTGGTTCCTGATGTCAGGCTGAAATGTCCGGGTGATGCTGCTGGGGATGGTGGTGCTGCACACATCCTTGTTTCTTTTGAAGTGCTAAATGGAGGGAGACACCAATAACTGCCACATGAATTATCAATCCTGCCTCTAAATTGCTCAGCTTAGCTCTCTTGCAATCATACTGTCTGCAGTGGTATAGATAGGGGAGAAGACTATAATCTGTTATTATGAATTTTAATGCAATGCTTTATATTTACACCCAAGCTATATTCTGTACAATTGAAATGAATTTCTAATGCTGTATTATTTGCTATTTTCCATACTGTTTGCCATTCCATTCAGACTTTCTTTAATAATGTATTTTTATAGGCCCGAACCTCTGCAAGTCTCCTCTGCCAGCTCCACTCTCCCGCTGACAAGAGTGATGCCTCACAAAGCCCCATGATCGGGTGTGACCTTGGGATCACCCTTTCCCCTCTTCTCCCCAGGCTGGCAAAAATCACAGCGCTAGCTGCAAGCAGCCCTCAATTCTTTGGCTTTTAGTAGCCTATCTAGGATTGCTCTGACATGAATTTTGGATGTTTAATTTCTTTTGTATTTGGCCATCCCTAGAAGGGGAGTGATGCACCTCTTCCCAAACCACCACCGGAAGCATCAGCATGCTGCCAGGAAGCCTCTCAGCCCTAAACCTCCCCATCAGCGTGCAGCCATCACCTCATCAGCGTGGCCGCTGCCTCATCAGCACGGCCATCACGTCCTCACCATCTCTGTGGAGGTGTGCAGATGAGGATGCTAAAGGTTGCAAAGAGAGGCAAGTTTCCTGAAAGCACCCTGCTGCTGCCTCCCCGCCTCATGACTGGCATGCTGATGATACCTCCTATCAAATGTCATTTCCCTGCCACCCTCCCCACGCAGGTTCCCTTCTTGATCCTGGGATGGAGGCACACAAATTAATAGCAACAGGCCCTCCATGCTGTCATCTTGTCACCTTCCTGGGTCTCGCCACTTCAATTAAGCCCTGGAATTGCTCTTCCTATTGCTGTTTTGCACCTCTCCCCCCGTGCTGTGTCTTCCCCCACTCTCCTTGTATCTCCTCCTTCTTCATTTAACAGCAGCAGAGCTGTGTTCCATCAAGGGAAAGCCGCTTCCAAGTGTAGCGTGTTGCATTTGAGTTGGAGCAATCCCAGAATCAAGTATGGACTGGGAGAAGAACACATTGAGAGCAGCCCTGTGGAGAAGGACTTGGGGGTTCTGGTGGACAAAAAGCTTTACACAAGCCATCAGCGTGTACTTGCACTGCATAAGTCCAACAGTATCCTGAGCTGCACAGAAGAGGGGTAACGAGCAGGGAGAGGGAGGGGTTGTCTGCCTCTGCTCTGCCCTAATGAGGCCCCACCTGGAGTACTGCATCCAGGCCTGGGACCCCCAGCACAAGAAGGAATGGAGTTGTAATGGGTCCACAGGAGGGCATTAAGATGCTCAGAGAGCTGGAGCACCTCTCCTAGTAAGAAAGGGTGAGGGAGCTGGGCTTGTGAAGCCTCGAGAGGGTTCCAGGGGGACCTCACTGCAGCCTTCTTGTACTTGGAGGGAGCTTATAAACAGGAAGGGGAGCAACTTTTTACATGGTCTGATATTGATAAGAAAAATGGCTTTAAACTGAAGGAGGGGAAATTTAGGTTAGATTTTAGGAGGGAGTTCTTTTCCAGAAGGTGGTGAGGCTCTGGCACAGCTGCCCAGAGAAGCTGTGGTGCCCCATCCCTGGAGGCGCTCAAGGCCAGGTCGGATGGGGCCCTGGGCAGCCTGAGCTGGTGGGGGGCAGCCCTGCCCACGGCAGGGGTTGGGTGGGTGGGATTTGAGGTCCATCCAACCCAAACCACTCTGCGGTTCTGAGCTTTTATTTGCCTTCTGGTTTCTTGCTCCTGACGCCAGCAACCTCATGACACACAGCAAAATGCTGTGGTTTCTTTCATTCTTTCATTGGGGTGGGTGGGATTTGAGGTTGGAAGTTACCTCAAATCATTCTGTGATTCTATGATTCTACCATTCCTGCCCAGATTCTTCACTCCATCATCCCTCATTGTGAGGCCCTGCTCTTCTCATACACGGAATAAAAATGCTTTTGATCAGGTGAGCCTTGCAGCTGCTTTACCATATCAGCTAGCACTGCTTCATGTGTGAAGCTTTACAGATGCTGAGTTAACTT
This sequence comes from Perdix hodgsoniae, assembly GCA_035772895.1. Classification (NCBI taxonomy): domain Eukaryota; kingdom Metazoa; phylum Chordata; class Aves; order Galliformes; family Phasianidae; genus Perdix; species Perdix hodgsoniae. The sequence goes on along the minus strand of JAPSGF010000036.1, from coordinate 3,466,020 downwards.
TTCCAAGTAGTAGATGGAGAAATGACCTCAGGTTTGTACCATGTACCCAGCATAACCAGCCTCCTTCCTCCAAGAAAAGTACACCTAATTTGGCCTGCTGTATTAATTGGGTTTATTCTTTAACCAAAAGACCAGAGAAATACCAAAAAAAGGATTTGATAAGGTATGAAATAAGGAGTGCCCCTGTATATTTAGTGGTGACTCAGCAAGCAGCCCAACAATATCATGTGCGTGTAAGTAGCTTTAAAGCTAAATGAATATATAGAGAACTTTCTGAAACACTTCTGAAGCTGTTCTCAGAGCCTTGGAGACATCAGTGTCAAGATATCATTCACTGTACACTGCCACAACAAAACAAATGCCACAGACGGGAGCAAAATATGTTTGTGATTCTACAAAATATGGAAATAAAGCACATGGAAAATGGAAATCTTCCTAGCCATCTGGAACCTGAGCATTTGCCATCAATATTAGCTCCAGCAGCATTGAAGCTAGCTAACATTTTGCCACTGCTTTCAACGAGGCCAGGAATCACACAGAGCCACAAGTGCTCAGAAGGGGAAGCGCAGCACTGGAGAGGCGGAAGGACTCCCTCTCTGCTCTCAAGAGGTGAGGGGTGTGCAGCTGGCTGGGCCACTTTATTTATGTACGTGCTAGATGGTAGGGAAGGGGAGGGAGAATAAAAAAGAAGTGTTTAAACTTTGTGATCCTCTTTGATTACTTTATAGTATCCCAAAATTCATACCAAAAAAATGTTATTGTATGTAACCTATAATATATGCCTTAGCAAGTCAGAACAAAAAGGTGAAAATTTGGAACTCTGCTTAAAGTGCGTTATTTTGTACTTTGTCGTGGAAAAAAATCTGCATTTCATGCAAAGCACAAGATGAAATCTCTTCATTATGCACCATGAGGGCATACCTCCCTTCTGCTAATCTTCTGGCTGGAATGGTCTGTGTTTAACAAAGAGCACGAGTGTTATTAAACTGTTAGTGTAGGCTCAAACCTCAGAGAATGCAAAACTTCTGTTGGGTAGCATGCAGCTTTTCTCCAGAACTCTTCCAAGTTCATCCGGATATTCTCAAAATATCTTGAAAGTTCTCTCCTTCTCATTCCCTTAGCTTCTAGATCAACAGTTGCTCTTCTAAAGTGATGTGGATGGTAAACGTAGCTTCTGATTAAAATGGGGAAATAAGGGGTTGAAATGAGATAATATTTAAGGTCCCTTCCAACCCAGGTCATTCTATGATTCTATCATTCTAAAAATCTAAAGTAGTCCATGCCTGCACCTTTGCAAGTGAATTTCTTACCAGGTGGGAAGGTGGCAACATGGATCAAACAGTCTGGATCAACAATCCAGAACAAATCTGGATATGTTCTTGTATAACCTATTTTTGACACTCACTGCAGGATTCAGCTGCAAGTAGCAGTGGGGATCATTTAGATACTGCCTCACCAGGAAAGTGCATGCCTCTTCTAGGGCCTGCATTGCATCCACCAGTTTCCAGCTGTCGTTTTGGATACTCTGAAGAGTCTCACATGGCACTACTTGCCTCTGCTCAAATGACACAATTACTGTCTCTGATTCACTCTTTGGCCAGAGATGGTCAGAAATAGCAGGAAAAATCTTTCCTCTAGGTCTGTTCTGCACCTTCTCAAGCAAGAAAAAATCTACATCTCAAATAAGAAGCATAACATTTCATTAAAAGTAGCCTAATTGTTCACAATTAAGGAATACCATAATGACAAATGATCACTCAAATATCACCACTATCCCTTTTCAATTTTGTGCACCCTTATTTTTGTCCTTTCAATATGTGTGGAGGTGGTAGATGTGCAGTAAAAGGCACACTGGCTCCAAGTACACACTGCAGCATAAAATCATAGAATAATTCATGCTGGAAAAGACCTCTAAGATCACCTTGTCCAACCACCAACCCATCCTCATCATGCTCGCTACCCATGTCCCTCACTGCCCCATGTATGCACTTCTCAAAAAGTTCCAGGAACAGTGACTCCACCACCTCCCTGGGCAGCCTGTGCAACTGCCTCACCACTTCTTCTGAGAAGAAATGGCTCCTACTAAGCAACCTGAACCTCCCCTAGCGCAACTTGAAGCCATTCCGTCGCATCCTATTGCCGTTACCTGGGAGAAGATGCCAGCCCCCTCCTTGCCACAACCTCCTTTCTGGTGGCTGTAGAGAGCTATAACATCTCTCCTGAGCCTCCTCCTCTCCAGACTGAATAATCCCAGTTCCCTCAGCCGCTCTACATAAGACTTGTGCTCCAGACCCTTCACAGAGAAGTAAGCCCCACAGCAGTCTGCACATGTGCTCCAGGGAACCCTCCCCTCATAGAGCCCGACAGCCTCAGTAACTGCAAAGCTGTGGGAGAAGGGCCTGTGGGAGGGAGTCAAACACTGCGGGGAGCAGCGTGAGGTACACTGGAAGGAGGAATTCAAGCATGTGCAGTAAGCGTGAAGGTGATAGAAAAAGACATCGTCTCTGTGCAGCCTCTCTGTAAGCAGCTGCAGGCAGGCAGACCTGGTGCTCCTGCGAAGTGTCACTGCAGCAATAAGCTCAACGCAAATCCTAGAGTCCCCTCCTCTGCAAGCAGCCTGCAGGTGATGAGAATGCCTGCCTCTGCAAGGCAGGAATTGGGGGAGGGTGGGAAATGCAAGGACAGAGATGGAGACAGGTGAGATTTCAGTACAGCAAGGTGCTTGCAATGGCTATGGCAGGTAGAAAAACATTGCTGGCAGAATTCCAGTAGAGGATAAACATGTTCCAGGTTTAGGGAGATGAGTAAGACAATATTGTATTCCTATGGCTAGAATGACTCGGAGGGAAAGATCTAGGAATGACTTGCAGGGGAGAATAAAAGCATGGGATAAGCAGCTAAGCCATAGAGAAGGGTCAAATATTAGATGTGGGGGTGAGAGGAGAGGAACAGCATGAATTCTTGTAAAGAGTTGTAATAATCAAAACATTGGCAGGGCCTTAACTAGGCAGCCCTGCTGGGTGCCCAGATAATACAGCTGATTTTAATTGCTGATGTGTGCATTTTATGTCATTTGCCTGATTCACGGCCCTTTTATGACCGTTCCGTTTGACCACAAATCAACAGACAGTCATAAAGCATCACGCAAATGACCTCCTCCCTGAACAGGCTGTGTTATCTTTATTGATATTCAATATTTAGTTTTTAATGGAGATGGATGGATAGGCATAAGGGCAGCAGCAAGATGAGGCGCAGAGAAACTGTTTTGAAATAAACAGGTTGACAAAATATAAAAGCAGGAAGCCAGAGACACGAATAGTCAGGGAGGTGCCTGCCACCAAGGTAGGCAGAAATCATCTGGAGGCAAACTGCTTGGGAGCAGTTGACGGATGACAAAACTGTCAGGCAATGAGAAATACATGTATGAAATAGGAAAAGGAGGACCAAAGAGGCTGAAAAGGAAAATCGTTTCATAAACAAATGCCATGATTTCACATTTCCCTTCCTCTCCCCCATCACTCTGCTCCCTCCCACCTCACCCTGTTTTCAAGTAGCAGGGTATAAAAGGTTTGATTTCAGCACTGGTATGCTTCACATTTTCAGATGTAGCATTGTTAGCTGGAGGTCTACCAGAGGATGCATATTGCTTCTCTCCCACCTGCTGTTCATTTCATAAACTGCAATCAGTACACAGTCAACACCTCCATTGTTTATTATGTGATACAGCAGGAAATTTCATTAGATCTGGATTGTACTGGACCAAATTCCTCACATCCTAAGTTGTGCTCGTGGGTGAGGCAGGAGTCTGCGCAGCCCAAGCACCCCACTTTGTCCACACATCTCAGAGACTGATTTCTTTCCTTTGCATATACCTTTGTATTGTATCACACTGAATTCCTTCACGTTGCCTTGAATTGCTCCTACACTCATTGATTCACTCATTGTGCACGCTCATCCAGGAAGCTAGTGCAGAAACCAAAACCTGCATCCATTTCCGTAGAACAGGAAGAAATGACAAGTGCACTGTCAGATGTTTGTCACATCTGTAGTACGACACAGGAAGTAGACGTTTCCTTTTGTCATAGAGGAGGTATCTAATGCCCTGACTAGACTGCTTTGGACATAGGGCCAAAACTGCAGGGCTGCATAGTGCTGATACCAGCTAATGCTTCCAGCCTCACCTAGAAGCATCCACAACTCACTCATGCATATTTATTTTCCTAAGATTTTTTACTTAGAAAAGCCTTCGAAACATCGGCTTCATGGAGCACATGCATTTGATCCACTGATCTTTCTATATAGTTAATGCAAAGACAAAAGTCTGGCAGGACACAAACCAGATACCCCTCTGTTAATCTCCGATATCTTGGATGGCAACAGTGTGCATGCATGGTGTAGGCTGTGACACAAACCCAGTCTCCTACAAAACATCAGCTCATGCACATGCCTAAAATGAGAAAAAAATGTATCAGTACTCTTCAAAAGTCCCAATGAAGAGCACAGGTTTCACAGCCACGTTAGGCTTTCACAGCCATCTGATGATACAATAGCTTTTACTGAAAGGTTGTTCATGCCAAGTCAGTACACAGGATATGTGCAGATACAATGGCCCTTTTAGAGGGAGAGGGCACTATGGACTAGAAATTCCAGAAAAAATTAGGAATTCCTTTTTATTTGCCTGTGTATGATTTCTATTCAAAGGACAAAGACTGCATCTTGGGGATCCAACAGCAATTTCCATTGACATTTTAATCTTTCTGTAACACCAAGCTTGTACCACTGGCCAAGCCTCATTTTTCATGCAAGCAGTAGGCCACCATAATCTTATGCCCATTTTAGAAATAGGAACATTTGCTAGTTTTATATTTCACTTCCTGCTGATGTGAAATTATGACTTCAGCTATAAGATGGCCCACTCAGTTCTCCACTGGTGACTCACACTCTCTCATACACAGATGTACTAAGTTTACATGCCTGTCAGTGACATCTCTAAGTGACCACACTCCCCAGAGTCAGAAAAAAATCTCAAATGCATTCTTCAAGCAATTGTAGCTAGCAGTGTCTGATTTGCACTCTTTTCTCACAGAGTATAAGTAGGAGAAAATTTCTGCTCACAGACATTCATCAAACTCGTGATTGAGATCCAAACTGGGAATCTGAATGAATACTGATGCAAAAGTAGTAAAGCTTCAAGTGATTCCAGAATTCAATCTTCCAGGATTATTCTTAAAGAATCGCATTCAAAAAGTTGCATTGTTCAACCAACCAACCAACCAACCAACCAACCAAAAAAAAATAAAGTCATAACAAAAGGAACCCATGAAACTATAATTCTGTTTCACTCCTTATTCATGCTTGGCTATTTTTATGCAATCACATATTCTGATCCATAACCATTCTCTGTGCAGGATGAGAAGGCTAAGCACACACAGTAGTGAACGCAAGATGCAAGAACTACCTTAAGTCAGATCTTTCTGACCTTGATACTCCTTAGATATAAATTGATGTGGGGAGGTTTGGAGTTAGCTGAAAGAGACTGTGCCTCCTGTTGTTCCCACAGCATGTTGTGCTCCTATGCACTGAAAAGTGGCAATGCACTAACCTCTCCTCTTACAGGGAAAATAAGAATGGGTAAATATTACATAGGTTCTCTGATTAGCATGGAATGTTTCACAGGGAGCTGGATCAAACTACCTACTTAGTGCCTCAGCAAAGACAATATAGTGCTTCTGACCAGAAAGCATGATGGGGAGTCACATAAAGTGGAATGGATATACCACATGTGAGGACAAAGAGTGAGGATTGCTGTAAGAATGAAAAAAGTGGAACAAAGACAAGGAGCACTTGCCACTTGCAATTTTTCACATGAGAAAGTTGCTACTTTAGGCAGGATGGTGGACATCATCTGGATGTCCATCTGAGGTCATGGGCTTCCATTCCCTTTCTCACTGAGGAGCATAAGTAAGAGTGGAGAACCAGAAAACCTACGTAGCAGATAAAAAGGCACCTAGAGCCAGACCTAAGGCAGCATAGCCATCCATTAGTGGTACAGTCTGTGACTCTTCCTTTGAGAGACAGCTGCTGCAGAATCTCTTCTTTATCTCCTAGAAGCAATTAATTCCCATTTCACAGAATCACAGAATCACAGATTATCAAGGTTGGAAAAGACCTAGAAGATCATCTAGTCCAACCATTACCAATACTTCCCAGCTAAACCATATTTCTCAACACAACATCCAAACGTTTCTTGAACACATCCATGTTCGGTGACTCCACCACCTCCCTGGGCAGTGCATTCCAGTGCCTGACCACCCTTTCCGAGAAGTAATATTTCCTAATGTCCAGCCTGAATCTCCCCTGGCGCAGCTTAAATCCATTCCCTCTAGTTTTTGCAGACCAATGGAGTACCATACATTTCTTAAATATCCACACCGCTTCTGGAGACAACCAGATTTGGCTTGATTCTCATTCATGAGTAAATAAGACAATAAGATGTATCAGATTCGGAAAATAACATCCAGAAAGTAAATCTATTTACACAGAAAATGATACCTTCACTGACAACACTGCAGTTAGAGGGACTTCTAGGAGACAGTGAAAAGGTTATTTTGAGGATCCTGCCTTCTGTTGGCAAAGCGTTCCAGAGAAACCTCAGAGTTGGAGTGAACAGCTGAGCAAAACACTTGAAGAGTTTGTATGAAGTGCTAAAAACTAATTTGTAGCACCCAGGCGTTTGCAACCTGCTCACCCTGTGACAGCTTGCACTCTCCAAGAGCTTGTGCACAGAAACAGCCTCCCTGAAGGTCATGTCTGCAGAACAGCAAGCTGTTACCTGAGAAGGAATGGAGAAGCTCTCCTTGGAAAAAAAAATAGCGTTGTAAAAAATAATCAAGCTGCTCTACTGGAGGGGCTGGCTCCACTGCTTCTCAGGTTAGTTAGGGAAACCACCCGCGACAAACTGACTTGCAAGGCTGAAGCACAGCCTGTAGTGAATGTTCTGCAAATCCATTTTGCAGAATGGCATACTGAGCCCATTCAGGGAAGACACATGGGTGACTCATAAGGATCTGAGGTGAGAACATAAAGACTTCTGTGAGACAGTGAGGACAAACCAGGTTGTAACCAAAAAGCTGGTTCCTTAACTCCTAACATGTAGACGTTTTCAGAAGGAAAAGAAAAAAAAAAAAAAGAAAGGAAAAAAAAAAACATAAAAGGTCAAGCACAGCCATATCTGCCTGGATAAGGAGAAGATCAGAAGGGGAAGGAGAATATACTCAGTCTGATATTTTTCCCCACTCCATCTCTGTTTTAGAGGGCTGGATTCTGGAGATTTGGCCTCCTGGCTGCCAAAATTCAAAATAATTTGGGCATGGAGATTTCATAGAAAGGTCACCAAGACAAAAATCTTTCCTTCCACATTCATTTATCCTGTTTGAAGAGAAAATTGTACTTTTAAAACTAAAATGTTTTCATGAAATGATGTCTGTTACTTTTAAAAGCCTTTTCTCTGTCACTGCAGTACCTGTATCACCACTAGCAATGGAGACACCTGGAGTGATCAAAACCAAAGGCAGCTGGAGCAGATCATGCAAATGCTCCCCTTTCCAAAGAGGCACAAGCCACACAACTCCTCAAAGCCTCTCAGAGGCCAGCAGAATGCTAAGCACTCATTCCAGCTCTACTGAGCCATCCCAACCCTAGAGAGTATAACAGGGACCAGCTGCTGGGACAACCTTAGAACCACACACCCGAGCAGTGACTGAAGTAGCCAGTCTGCTGTGATCACAGTCTCTCTGAACCAGTCTGCAAACCCCCTCAGCCAAAAGCACATCTCCAGGGGTCGCTCAGTAAGTCAGGCACAGAAGTTATTCATGTGAGCAATGCCATCAGAAATTAGAAGCAAACACAGGATGACCTGTAGCAGGATCCAGCCTTCAGAGGGCCAGAAGTGCAGACGACGTCTGAGTCAGAGAGGTGAAAATCAAGCATCGATTGGCCACAACTGCATCAGACCGCCAAACTTCAAGTTGGATAGCAAGGCCTTCTCTTCCTGTGAAAAGGTACTTGTGTGCAGAAAGAAGCTTTGACAGTGAAAAGAGATTTCTGCAGCTTACTGACTTTTTAATATTTCATATGCATGGCTGAAACCGGTATATCTTCCACTGACACTAGCCTCCAGGTACACACAGCTCCAAGAAGGCGCTTTGCACACAAGGCAAGGAGGCAGATATAAGTTCCTGTTGCCATTAGGAGCGAGTTACTAGCGCTGTTCACTGTTTGCATGATAAACAAGTGCCTCAGTCTGCACAAACATCTGACTTTACTGACTGATCTATGCCTGTAATATTGTGTGGCATTTACGCAGTAAATGAAATACAGTTATAGTTACACGCCACAACAGTACTGTATTTATTTTTCTTGAGCACAGCCACAAAGGTTGCTACACAGTTGAGGTCTTCTGCAGCAGTTGTTTTTTGCTAAGTCATGATGTCTTCCAGGAAAAAATCCAGAGCCATTTTCCATTTTTGAGAGCTAGAAAAGTCTGCTCCTGTGTGAATTCACAAACAATAGATACATTTGTGCCATCCTTGACATGCAGCACAAGATGTCATCCTGAACACAAAAGGAGCTATGTCTCCAGGTCAGGGCAGTAGCCAAAGGTGCTGAAGTAAGAAGCAGAGATAGAAAGCTCCCCAGGGGGGAGTTCTTCTGCAAAAGAGATGTGAGACTGCCATGCTTGTGTGAGCAAAACATGATGCACTGTTTGTCTCTTAAGAGATGATAACTAGATGAAGAAAATGAAAGTAGGAGCTAGAAGTTAGGTTGGCCCACTCTCTTTACTTTCACTTCCCCACCCTCTAAAGGACTTATTTGAACATCCAGAATGCGAACATATGCTTTTATATCAGAAATGCAGGAGGGCTGTGTTTTTCTGCAATTTATTTTCAGTCCCTGGAAGGTCTTGCATATAGACCTAGATGATTTGCCAAGTGCTCTGGGAGCACATCTCCTTGCTTTGTGAATATGGGACAACTTGCTGCTAACCAGATGCTGCATTTCTCGTTTCCATCATGTACACTAGAGAAGGGATCTACTCTCTAGAGATCACTTTGTCTGTCATGTTTCTACAATAGTTGACTGATGAGTGCAAATGTATGTAAGTGGTGCAAGAGGTATAACCAGGTCTTCAAATACGACCTCTTCCCAACACTGCTCATTTCAGTGTCAGGCATAACTAACCTACATAGGAAGTGTCCAAGATCATTAAAGTTCAAGTGAAACATCTTTCAGAGACTTTGCAGTAAAGAAACTTAATGGCAGATGGTTAATGTTCTGCCATGCAATATAATGCCAATCACTGAGAAAAAGTAAATCAGAATTAAAGACAGAAAGCAGTGTTTGAGACTTACAGAGCCTCTAGATGTATTAAGAGTTTGGAGAGCACACTTGCAGATATGTGTGTGCTTTGGGTGAGGAAAAAGGGCAATTAAATCATATTTTTCATCTTCCCTTCACTTGCAATAGAAAACCCCTATTTTCTGTATCTTTTCACCAACACGAAAACAGAACTATGCAGAACTATTCTGAGAGCCAGCGCATCTCTTTCTCCAGAGGATACATATATTACAAGAGTACATATATATCATCATTTTCTCTCTCTTTCTCACTGCCCTCTTGCTATGATAGCAAATTTATCATCAGGAACTCACATAAGCTTTCATTAGTGTGTTGCCAGAAATGCAAGTGGGCATTAACCTTTTTTTTTTTTTTTTTTTTAACCAAGCTTTCTACAAAGGCTTTTCATACCTAGATAAAAACATCTGTATACTTTTCTGCTATTACAAAGCTGAGTTAACTATTGTTGACAGTGGTATATAACAGCACACTAATGATGTGCTGGAAGTGAGGTTTACTTCCACAACCTTTTCAATAATGAGGCAAAATAAAAAATGTATTAGGATGGGAATCTTTCTGCAGTCTTCCACTCCAACTTTATTTTTCTCCTCTTATTCCCAACTGTAGATCTTGTTCATATAGAGAGGGCTTGATATTTATTTCTTGATGTATCTACTGACAGTACTGCTGATAACAATGTTAATATTTAAATTTATAATAATAGGAAGGAGGGCAAGATTTGAGGGGCTAGCATAATTGCAAGAGGATACCACCTACATTTCCACATTAACAGCAAGAGTCAGCATAATATGCTCCCAGGCTCCCTCCAGCAATGAAAATCTAAATTCAGCCAGGACCACTTGTGCTTTTCTGACATGTAATTCTTAATGGAAGTTCTAATTCACAGTATGATCAATTCCTATTAAAATTAGGTTAACCAAACCCAGGAAAAATAGCTTCATTTTAGGCACATTGTAAACACAATCATTCTCTATTTATACTCGTGCCTCAAAAGTGTGTGTTTCTAAACAATAGCTACTCTAAGAGATGAAAACATAGCAGAGATATTCTTGAATTGTTGGAATATGGTTCCAAAAAATTGCTTTCCAGATTGGAAACGATGGTACATTCCACTTACAGTTGTGAGACAAGTTAATTAGACAGATACTATAAACTACATAGTAATTTCCAAGTAACTCCACTGGAAATGATGGTAATTACATAGTCATTGAAGTAAAAAGGTCCAAAATAGAAAAACAGAGCTCAGATGTCTATGTGCATGTAGATACTTTAACCTCTGCTTTTTTTCCTTCTAACAGTTCAAAACAGTGAGTACCTTCCTGCCCTGTATGCATGTTTCTTCGCAATTCATGGCTCAATTTGAAGTATTGTATCATTTTGTGAGACTCTGAAAGCAGTCATATGCCTAAGGGCTTTGCTGGACTGGAGCTATGGCATTTGACAGAGTGCATGACTGAGCCGCTAGCCGTTTCACCTCCACTGTATGATACCTCTCCATTAAACTTCATTTCTGGTAAGAGGGCAGAAGCACAGAGGGAAAAAAAGAAAAAATATTAGAGAAACAGCTCGTGTGTAAGGCATGTCCTTACTCAGAATGCCATGCTAAGTTTAGAGTATGCTTTGCTTTGGGACTTCAGCAAGATACTTGGTTTCTGGTCCATGCCTTCACATATGCCAACATAATGTCTTCATCAGAGTCAATCTTGGCATTAATGACATGATACTGAAACTCTGGAGCTTTACTTTTTTCTAAAGAAACACACCTGTATGCATGAAAATAAGTGAGGCTGATCCAAATCCCTGCTGGGGTGGGATCTGTGTGCCTTGCAGAAAAGTTCTTGTCACCGGAGTGAGCCAACCAAGCTGTGGCAATAAGTGCTCACTTCTGAATTAGAGTGGACTTCTATGCACAGTGATGGAGCTGGAGGCCTTTGTCTTCCCTTCTTGTGGTTCCTTGGATTTTCTGCAGGGAACGAGGGATAGAAGCAGCATCCTGGCACCCCACCAGGCCCACAGGCATCACTTGCCACTGCTTGCAGGGGGGATTTGTCTCCCTGTTAAAGCCACCTTTACTCCATCTGAAGTAAACAGGTCAGCAAGCAGGGACTTAAAGGCCAGGATCAAGGTGTTACCAAGTACAAATGGCTGAAGGAAGACAAAATGCTGTTCCAGAAATCTCTGCCACAGTGTGGAACATGCTGAAACACCATTTTCATAAGGGAGAGGAGGATAGCAAGGGATGGGCATTGCTGGAACATGGAGAGGGAGGGATGCAAGTTGCTATTTTGGGAGAGATTGAGATGGGATATATGGAGAAAGTTTGTTACATTAAGGGTAGTGAGGCACTGGCACAGGTTTCCCAGAGACGTAGTGGATGCCCCTTTCCTGGAAGCATTCAAGGTCAGACTGGAGGGGTTCTCAGCAACCTAATCTAGCCATAGCTGTCCCTGTTCATTGCAGGGGAGCTGGACCAGATGGCCTTTAGGGGTCCCTACCAACTCAAGCAGTTCTATGATTATGTGATTCCATTATCTTTTGCAGGAAATAACAAAGTAAAGATGAAACGTAAAGATTAGGACTGTCCCTTTATGATAATGGTGTCCATGAAAGGCCATGTGACACCTGAAGCAAAACATTTCTTAACCCCCCCTGAGGAAAGCGAGGAGTGAAAAGTGATGGAGATTATTTTAGCCTTTGATGGCAAGGATGAGCAGCACGCAGTGGCCCAGATGTGCTGTGTACAAAGAGAACAGTTCAAGTCTTCACATCCAGGCAGGTACAAAAAAGTAAATCCATCAAATAGTCACCTATGTATTTCTCTTCCCTCCATTAAGATTTCATTGTGTGACTCAAGAAACATGTCATTTTAAAACCTTAGAGGATAAGTTGTCAGAATGCATTGTCCTTTTAAGACTTCCTTTGGTCTCTCATTTAAATCTTTGAAATGCTTTGTGAGGGTTTTTTTCCACATTCACTTTGATTTCAATATTGTAGAGATGAGCGTGCCTTCCCTCTTGTGAGTTAAGAGCTTAAAATATCCTGGATAAACAAAATGTGAGGTATGAATTGTGAAAATGGCAATTGTTCCTTACAGCCCTCTATACGCAAAGCAGGTCCAAGTCTCACAGACCCTTCAAACGTACATCTTCTCCTTCTGGTGATTACAGCTTAACACCGTACTGATAATAAAAGGTAAATGAGTTCCTACAGCAGAATAGGTATCAAGTCTATGAAGCTTTTGTGAACGTGGATGCTGCTCTTACCATTATGGGCAATTAGAGTGCTTTGAAAGTGTGTTGCCTGACTTTCTGTTGCTTGGTAACTGGTGCACCTAATTCTTTCTCTAAGAGGTCACAGAAATGTCAGAAAATCCATTTTGTTGGGTGGGAGGGGGGGGAGACAAATGCCCCCATCAGAATAGCAGCATATAGATTCACTAAAAGAACTTCATGTCTTCCATTAGCAGATAGAAAATAGTATTATTATTTGCCCAGCACTACAAAGCTGTGCAATTTCCGAGCAGTGCCAACTATATAACATTCTTACTGTGCCAAAAAGCTTAGGAACTGCAAACACACTGATGAAATTTGGCATGATACAGGTCAATATAATTCATGGATACATTGACAAATAGCCATTATTGGCCTGACGCTGAGCCTGTTGGTGTCAATGGAAAAGCACACTCAAATGGCCATGGTTCAGCAAAACAAGTTTTAAGGATTTTCTGAGACTGGAAGCTTTGCAAACATTGGCTGGCACAGGAAAAAATATGAACTTAGAAGTAAGCTAATGAGGCAGGAGATAAAATTCTCTTCTCTAAAGAGAACCAAGTTGCAGTTTCTGCAGCTCCTGAAATGCTTTCATTGAGGGTGAACACATTAAGTGATGTCTGTGAGGGAAGAGCTTGGCTATTTTTACCTGCATTTTAAGGAACAGGACTTTGGAAGTATCTCTCTTCTTCAGCAAATTTGCAGATCTTTTTACTTTTAAGACAGGTCCAGTAATGCACACTATTCCCCAGAAATGGATACTGTTAAAATACTACTTCACTTTAACTTGAGCAATGTATGCAAGTTTGCAAAATGCAGTTTAGATGAAATAAATGCCCCTGAGATTAAATGAATTCATTTCAACAGAGACACAATGTGCAGGTGTTGACCGCTGACCATCAATCATTTTCTTGCGGAGCTGGAGGCTTCCTGGTGTTGTCATTGTAATCATTTGCAAGAATTTGCAATCATTTTCTAAAGGGGCAGTTAGGAGGAAGGAATGGAAGACAATGCATTCTGCATTAAGGAACCAGAAAAATAAACCATAATTTGCTGCTGAAACAGGCTGCACCATTTGAGAAATAGCATGCCTCTGGAACACCTAGACCCCCTCCAAAGAACAGCCTCAAGGTGGTGGGCAACACGGAAAATCTCCATGTCCCTGACCAGCTATGCCCACAAAGCCTCCACACAACATTAAATAAGCCAAAATCAGGCCAGCACCTAGTGAGGGATATATTGTTGGGAACCTAGAACTTCATTTCCAATGTGTTATTGAAAGAGGACAAACTTGTTTTTTCCTATCATCTTCCAATTAAAGGATTTACTCAGGTCAGAATTACCAAAATATGAGTATGATGCTGTAATGCAAATCACTAACATCACTAAAATACATATCACTGAAAGAAGCAGACCTTTAGTTTAAAGCGAAGTAGAAAATGCAATCCAGCTACCACAGTGCCTTTGCTCTTTAAATGCACGCATTTTAGTCACCACTTTTTCTTCAGTGGCTTGAGGAAAGTATATCAAGTCATACCCATGGGATGATATCATGTGTTTATTTATATATCGGAAGAGTTAGTATGATCCAAGAAACCATATCAGTGAGGATTTCATGTATACCCAAAATAAATCAGTGGCACATAGTCCAGGAAACATATCTTGACAAAACCCTGCAAATCTTCACAAAGATGATTGTTCCATTATTTTGATGCACAGACTAATACGGTTTCTGAAACTCTTTAATGCATAATTAAATTACATTATGATGAATATAACTGTTTCTTCTGACATGATTTTCCAAGGTCATAATAGAAAACTGAAAAATGTATCATACAGTCTCCCTGAAAAAATGTAAACTTACAAAAAAATGTTTTTTCAGACAATCAAATTTGGTAGAATTTAGTGGGTTGAAGATTTATAGAAAAATTAACCTGTAAAGAAAAAAGGAATCCAGAGGTGAATCACCAGGAAAACAAAGAAAACAATAATGTTGCAATACATTTCCCCCCACCCCTCAAATTAACTGTGGAAGCAAATCTAACATTGGCTGAGAATGGGCTATGCCAGCTGCATGCAAACCTGTGCAGGCTATGAAATGGGTGCCTCTTACCTTCCCACCTCTTGCTTTGAGTGGTTCAAAACCTCTACAAAGTTCACAAATGTAGTAAAATGATACTAAAGAGTCACTGACATTTAGGAAGCACAAAAACTGCAGAGAGACATATTGATACACCCATACACATTTGGTAAATAATCTGTCATCTTCAGTTCAGTGACCACATTTTGCTGTTCCACATGCCTTCTCACTGGAACCAGCAAACAATTCAAGCCAGACTTTTTCAACACTCATAGGCCTATCTGGCCAGGGCCTTGAGGTCACTTTTTTTGAAGGCTCTGGTGTTTACCTCACATGCAGAATGTAGGACATTTAGCTAATGTGGAAAAGCTTTTCTGACTGACCCCTCACTAAAGCACTAGGGCACAAATCTGAACTTCATGTACACCAGTTTTTCCATTTCAACCCCTGGAAACTCCCTACTGGAATGCCCAACAGTGACATGTTGCTGAAGGTAGTTGTGCAGGTCCTCTGTAAGGATGTGAAGACTACATTCACACTCGGAGAAAGAGGAATGGGCAGGAAAATAGCTCATTGTGAGGAGAGGACGGGAAAAGGGCACATTGCTCTGAGCAGACAGAAGCACATAGCCACAGTCAATTTTCAGGAAGAAAAAAGGATCATGAGGAGGCTTTACAACCCATGGATTAAGCAAGCCTATCTCCAGCTTCTTCCTTAGAAGGAACTGAATATCCCAACAGCGCTGCTATCAAATCTCCTTCCTGTGAGTGAGCTGTTGCAGTATTTTGATGCACACTCGGGTACCTAGAAAACACTCAGAGCACTACTTCACTGAGCTAGCATGATTCTCCGTAACCTATCTAATGGGATATATAGGTGACAAAGGCCACAGCTCTGATGTAGTTGTGCTCAACACGCATTTCCACACTTTGGTGAAAAGTCATTTGCAGAGGAATATCCTGAGGCAAACACCACTGTGACCCTTCCCTGTTGTGTTGCCCAGCACTGCAAGATCACTTCTTACTCTATATAGCATCCAATTTTTCCCTCCAGTCCCTCTTGGAGCTCAATGTGATGGAACATCTCTTATGTACACTCCTGAGTAAATGTAATTAAAAAGGACGTGGATAACATAGTTTTGCAGTAAGACAAAGCATACTCTGCCATCTTGACAGCTGGTCAACCACTGGCCTTCTGCCCCTTCCCTGAAGCTTGTTCTCACTGCACAAAAGCTGCTTCTTCTCCATCTCCTGTAAATGTACATGGATCTGAGCAGACCTGCTGGAAGCTCTACAGTCACATCCTGTGAAAAGGGAAAACTGCATCATGGTCTCCTTGATAGGCACATTTGGTGCCCTAAGCACAGAAGCTGAGGTAACATTACATTAGCAGTCTCAAGAGGCAGCCATATCCAAGCTTTCTGACCTGGCTGATGCTAGAGCCCATTTTCCCCAAATCATTGGTTCTCTCTTGGTAAAAATTACTCCATAGAAATACATGCATATACACAGGTGAAAAAAAAAAAAAAAACACTACGATTTTTCATTTGGGAAAACGAACAGGACTGGAGACCTTCAGAGCATGACCTAACACACAGGCTGCACAAGGCATAAATAAATGCATTCTCAGGTCTGAGCATGAAGACTTTGGTGATTTCAAAAAGAAAAAAAAATGAAGCCTTATCTACAGAGCAAGAATAGGGGGAGAAGCAGATATACCATGAGCTGCAATGAGATTTCTCTAGTGTGTTATTCTTTTTAAGTGGAAACATGTGGTGGAAGATTAAGCAGCATCCTTTTAATCTCCGATTGTCCAGCTCCCCCTGCTGTAATTACATATTGGACACAAATGGCAACAGATGTTCAGCATCTAAGCTAAGAATTATATACTTACTTAATATCCTAGTGATTCAAAACACTGATTGGGAGCCTGGAATTTAAATTTACATGGACTGACAAATGAAAGAGTTCCTAGACACAGGCAGGGTGAGGCACAGAGAATATTAACAAAAACTTGAAGATGTGCCCTTAATGGAAGGAGACAAATAGACTCTGGATATTAGAGTGTTTTTAATTACAGCAATTTCTCCATGAATTATTTTAATCCATCCTTCTTATAAAACTAAGCCTCCATTGTTATTTTTCATAAAACCTAATCAAATCTCTGCAACCCTGTGTATACAGCTAGATAGAAGGCTCTATCTAATCATTTCATTATGCATCCAGTGGGCAGTCTAATTTCCTCGTATTAAACCTAATAAGGACAGATATATTAGCATGTGTTTGATCTTATCTTCCTTGAGATACACGATCCAACTGTATAAAAGATTTTTGCCTGATTTCCTGAAAAATTTAAACAAATTATTATTACTTCCTGTCACTGGGGTTGAATTTAGCCCAATGTATTCCTTGAACTACCACAGTACTAGGAAGGAAAATGCTTTGAGTTGAAGAGATGGCTTACCGTACATTAATAATTCTCCCTCAAAATGTAAGGGCATTCACATCAGAGAGGGAATGCAATTCTGGGGTGCCCTTGGCACATGAACTTCCACTGATTGTATCATGCTGCAACCAGTCATGGATTTCTCTAACTTCCAGAAACAGCAGACTTGCTCCATTTTCCTCCCAAACAACCATTTGCATACACCATGGGTAGCCCATACCAATTCAAAACCCATAATCCGATTCCTCCCACTTTAGTGGCTCAGACACAAATACAGATTTGGATGTTCTCAACATTCAGAGGGTGCATATGCGCACAAACAACAGCATTTCTGAGTATGACATAAATCCCTCTACTCATATGCACATCACAGTTGAGAGCAGATACTTGTTTATGCAGACATTTTCCAACAGATAACTGAAAAGACTTCTAAAACCATTAGTTCCACTGAACATTATTGAAAATGTTGCATTTTAAAAGTGCATTTTTTTTTATATATGATTTAATTTTTCTTGCAAGATCACAGGCAGGATCCAATCTAGTGTTTGCTGCCAGATGGTATGTTGGAAGGGTATAAACTTATTTCACATAGATAGCTATTGTGGCATGAAAATGCTGTTCCTACATTTCTAAACAGTCGTGCTTCTTTGAATGGTTTAGCTTTACATTATTCTTTCAGTAAGCTCATAAGCTTTTCCCATTTTAACTAAAGCCTTGTGAAGTTGCTACATAAATACTACAGAACCTTTGGTGAAATTCTTAGTGATAACTATTCCTCCCCTTCCCTTTAGTTTATCAGCTGCAAAGCAGAAGACCCAGGCACTCAGCAGGTGTCCACAGGGACAGAAGAGACCACCATTGCCAGGCACTGAAGCAGCTGAGAAAGTGATTGACAAACTCAATGCACATCTGATAAAGGAAGAAACCGGTACACTATGCACTGTGCCTGCATCAAGTCCCCATGAAGATAGGGCACAATTTGAAGCTTAGGCTCCACCAGTTTGAAGCCTTTGTTTGTTATCATAAAAAGCTAGTGATGCCCATAAAGTCATCAGACTCTCCAGAAAGACCACCTATGTATTTTGCCTCAGTTATGAGAAAAAACAGGAAATTCTTTAAAAATGCTCTGCATAGTATACTGATGGGTACATACTATAGAATCATAGAATAGAATCATAGAATAATTTAGGCTGGAAAAGGACCGCTAAGATCACCCAGTCCAACCATCAGCCCATCCCACCACGCCCACCGCCCACAGCCCTCAGTGCCACATCCACACGGCTCTTGAACACCTCCAGGGACTGGGACTCCACCACCTCCCTGGGCAGGTTTACATGTGTAGCTGCCATGTTGACAAACAAAATAGCATTTGATTTGCAGCAGCGGACTGTGTTACATCCCTGCATGGTTACCTGGTGCATTTCAATTTTCTACATAATTGCTTTGGAAATGTAGGTGGAAAATGTCTCTCTCTTTCCTTCACCAATGCAATACACGGCCTGCACCCACTGCTAAAAACTGTACCGGTATCAATCTCCTCAGCATCACAAACACACCCACATGTGTCTGAATCCTGAAATGCTTATTTTGCAAAGCGTGCCAAAAGATTTACTTTCTCTTTAGAACTGTTTAATGATGTTGCTGGGATCAAAGGAGCAAGCATTTTCATGACAAAAGGAATTTGTACTCCAGGCTCTACAGCACAGACAGTGATTAGTGAGTCACAGAGCAGAAAGTGTCTGGCTTTTCTCTTTTAAATAAGTGTTGTAGCATTTACCTAAACATTACCGTGCTGAATCAGTAGTTTCTCAAGTCTTCACTGTGATTGCCTCAACAGCATACCTTTACCTGGTACTGGGAAGGAAGGAAGGAAGGAAGGAAGGAAGGAAGGAAGGAAGGAAGGAAGGAAGGAAGGAAGGAAGGAAGGAAGGAAGGAAGGAAGGAAGGAAGGAAGGAAGGGACATATGAATGAATAAAAGAACTATTCTAGAACTTAAAACTGAAGCATTTACTCCCACAGATGCAACCTCATTCCTCACCCTTCCTCCTCTTGACTTCTTTGGATTTAAGCTCCACTCTGACCACATTACAGCCCCTGCTGTTTTGCAGCAATATTCCTATCTCCCCAGTGCCCACACTGCCCCAACCCCTGCTGCGGGCAGGGCTGCCCCCCACCAGCTCAAGCTGCACATGGCCGCATCCAACCTGGCTTTGAGCACCTGCAGGGATGGGGCACCACAGCTTCTCTGGGCAGCTGTGCCAGTGCCTCACCTTAGCAGGTGTTTCCTTCTTGTAAAGTTCTAGGGAAACCTCCAGCTTCTTGAATTATATGAAAATCTGCATGAAAACAAGTGGTTTTCTCCCAAAATTCGTTTATGAAGGATAATAATAAAACCTTCCAAGATTACTTTCTAAGCTGGGATCACATCTTATTTTTTGTCTACTAAGATTTCTTTTCCCCTTTTATAGATCTGCCACCAAGTATTCATTCACTTTCATTAGTAATTGCCTTCTTTGCCTTCAAGCAGCTTGTTAGCAATCTTTTTTCATTTCTGTTGTGTTTTTTTGTTGTTTTTTTTTCTCAGTGTGTCTCAACTGAGGGGACCATCAGGCATCAGATATGACACTGCAGTGACAGTGGCCCCACTGGGTTGCATTTCTCACAGCTTCTCCACTGTGTGGCTTAATTCCTCCCAGCGGCTGGATCTGACTTTACTGGTGCTGGCACAGCTGCACAGAGAAGCTGTGGTGCCCCATCCCTGGAGGCGCTCAAGGCCAGGTTGGATGGGGCCCTGGGCAGCCTGAGCTGGTGGGGGGCAGCCCTGCCCACGGCAGGGGTTGGGTTGGGTGGGCTTTGAGGGCCCTTTCAACCCAAACCACTCCGTGATTCTACTCATGAAAAAGCAGCTAGGATAGTTTTAGTGCTCACCTTTCTCGTACTTCCGACTGCACAGAGCGTGAAAATATGTTCTGCTGCAGGGCACTATCACTGTCCTGCTTCTGAGACCAGAAGGCTTCACAAGGCCATGGGCAGAAGCAGTGGCTCACTTGCATGCCAGTGGCATGGGAGAGCTCAGTGTGCACTTCTGCTGCCAGGCACAGTGCTGTATGCGCAGAATCTCTGCTCATACAGGAACTCTGAAAATCACTCGGGGTCCTAAATTGCAGGAAAGATACTGTTCAGAAGAAAATGCTACTGGAGCAGGAGCGTTCTACGTGACTCATGGGCAGCATAACACCTGAAATATTTCTGTGATGTGAGAAATTCAAAAGAACATGCCAATATACTCAAAGTATTTCCATACAGATCCCCGAATAGATACTGGTAAATGTAACTGAAGGAAAGATCATAAAGCAGTACTGAACTTTAACGTCAAATATACCTGAAAACATGTATCTTTACTTGCCTGGTTTGCTTAGTGTTAGGAGAAGAGGAAATATATGTTTGTTATACTGACATTAAATAACTTAATACTCTGACAAAGGTTATCTCAGAGATGGTATCTTGAAATGCCTATCCAAATAACCGTTTTCCAAAAAAAAAAAAAAAGGAATATTCTGATTAAAACTGCAGGCCCAGGAAGAGTAGGGAGAAAAGTCTGCAATACCGTCAGTCAGATCAGACTGGAAGATTGACATGAAAGCAGATTGCTCAGCTGGAAACGAGGCTTGGCTTTTTGAGAAAACCAAGTCCCGTCTAATAGAACTAGAGGCACACATGGCTAAGGCTTTCAGGAAGATGTGTACCTAGCAAGATGCCTTTCTTTCAGCTCAGTCACAGAGGGAGACAGATTCTGGGTTGGGAAGGAGGTGTGGCTTCAAGGTATGAGATGAGAACAGCTTTCTTGATTTCAAATGAGAATTTCACAACCAGTCACTGAAATTCGTGTTCCTGATTTCATGGCTACCTCCTAAGCAAATATGGTCTGAGAGATCCTAAGCACCCACAAATCTTATTTGTGCCAACAGCAGCTGCAAATATTCAGTATCTTTGAAACTTCAGGCCATTTTACATAGCCATCTTTTGACAGATTAAACCACTAATATTTTAATGCAATTTTTATTACCTTGAGTAATATTTGAGAGCTGCAACTTTCTCTCTGCTAAGGCAAATTCTGCAGACCTCACGTGGCTCATTGGCTCTCACTTGTCACCATCCTTTTGTTAGAGTGTTGACACCTGAACAGATGGTATTCCCAGAGTGATCTCGCTAATAATCAGGAGTACTGCCCCCTGCCTCCTTTTTCATTGCTCTTTAGCTATACTGCTGCACTGGTGCTCATGCTTGATTGATTACCTGTTATTGCCTCCACCTCCTGCACAGATCTGCTGCCTCTGAAACGTGCTGCCCAGTCTGATAAGTGAGACCTCATTTCATTGTCCCTGGATGGATGCCCTGGCATGTCACATTAGTAAAATGCATTTCAGATGAACCCACCTCCTCAAAAGATCAAGGGATCAAGGTGAGCCTGTACCTTTAACCAATTCCCCTTCCTGTTTATTTATTTCTGTATTATCACCTGGGGTTTACTGTGATTAGCTTCGAAGATATTAAATAACACTGAACCTAGAACAGATTCCTGGAGAAAACTTACATTAACACCCTCATTACCTGCATTGCTCTCATGGCCTATTAGTAAGGCTGATTTTAACCCACCTTTTTGCTGCCTTTCTAACTGTCTTAGTTTTTCTTTTATCAAAGGGGCAGGCCTGAGCCATTCAGAAACCTCTGAGAAATCAGAGCAAATCATACCAACAATTACTCTTTGCTTTATTAAAAACCGTGAAGTTGGAATAGAATCATAGAATCCTTACGGAATGCTTAATGAGAGAAATGTCTAATAACATCACCATGCAACCTTAACACAAGCTTAATTTTTGCCCCACTCCAGGGAGGAAAAAAGTTTTTTCAGGAGTTTTATTGGAGACAATGTTAAAATAACCTGCTTAAAGTTTCAGGAATTATACCAATTAGTATTTCTAAAAATTAATTTTGTTCACTAATTTGCAACTTTAATGCTAAAAGTCAAGAATGAATTTTCATGCAAAGCCTCACCCAAAACTCATATGTTTTGTGTAACATATTTGGATGAGAGTTATCCAGTCCTGAAGAATTTAAAACATTATTTTCAGTAGCTGATGTTTAATTCCTGTGGAAAAAAAGCAAGCTGTTACAATGCAAGCAAATTGTTCTGCACCTTCCTGTGGTGGAGTCACCTTCCCTGGAGGTGTTCAAGAACCATGGAGATTTAGCACTGAGGGATGTGGTTATTGGGCATGGTGGGGATGGGCTGGTGGTTCAACCAGATTATCTTAGTGATATTTTCCAGTCTTAATGATTCTATGATTCTAATTAGGATGAAAACTGTCATTCTTCACAGAATCACAGAATGGCCAGGGTTGGAAGGGACCTCAAGGATCATGAATCTCCAACCCCCCTGCCAGTGCAGGGCCACCAACCTCCCCATTTAATGCTAGACCAGGCTGCCCAGGGCCCCATCCAACCTGGCCTTGAACACCCCCAGGGACGGGGCATCAACAGCCTCTCTGGGCAGCCTGTGCCAGCACCTCACCACTCTCTCTGTAAAGATTTTCCCCCTGGCATCCAACCTAAATCTCCCCTCTCTCAACTTAAAACCATTTCCCCTTGTCCTGCTGTTATCTACCCTTTCAGAGAGTTGATTCCCCTCCCCTCTGTAGGCTCCCTTTAGGTACTGAAATGCTGTAATGAGGTCACCCCACAGCCTTCTTTTCTCCAGGCTGAACAAGCCCAGCTCCCTCAGCCTGTTTTCTTATGGGAGGTACTCCGGACCCCTGATCATCTTTGTGGCCCTCCTCTGGACTCTCTTCAACAACTCCCTATCTTTTTTGTACTGGGGGCTCCACATTTGGATGCAGTATTCCAGATGGAGCCTCACAAGAGCAGAAGAGTGGGAACAATCACCTCCCTGTCCCTGCTGGCCATCCCTCTTTTGATGGAGCCTACAATATCATTTTCCTTCCGAGCTGCAAGAGCACACTGCTGGCTCATGTTAAGTTTTTCATCCATCAAGACCCCTGGGTCTTTCTCCACAGGGCTGCTCTCAAGGACCGCTCCTTCCAGTCTGTATGGATGCCTGGGATTCCTCGGGCCCAAGTGCAAAACTCTGCACTTTGTCATGTTGAACCTCATCAGGTTCACCCATGCCCACCTTTCTAGCCTCTCAAGATCCCTCTGAATGGCATCCCTTCCTTCAACCGTGTTGACCTCACCACTCAGCTTGGTGTCGTCAGCAAACTTGCTGAGGGTGCACTCGATTCTGTCATTGATGTCATTGATAAAGATGTTAAAGAGCACTGGTCCCAAGACAGACTCCTGGGGCACTAACCACTCGTTACCAGCCTCCACCTGGACATAGAGCCATTGATGACCACCCTCTGTCTGCGCCTTTCAACCAGTTTCTTATCCATCAAGTGGTCCACCCATCAAATCCACATCCCTCCAATTTGGAGTTAAGGATGTGGTGGGGGATGTCAAATGTCAAAGACCTTGCTCAAGTCCAGGTAAGTCCATTCTTGCATGGGTGAGGAAATGGATAAAGGGAAAAAAATCACCCTTACAAGAGTTCTTTCAAAAACTGAAATGCACCAATTGTCCTTCATCTCTTACAGAGGAATGACATTTTTTCCAAAAGGAGAAAAAGGCCCTTAAATTCCCTAAACAATTTTACCATAGTGAATGAAACAACCAAATGCTTGGATCTGCATCCCATAGTAGACTCCAGCTCTTTCTTTTTTCATGAACACAGGCCTTCTTCACACAAGCAGGTTGTGAAAAGTTATCTTCCTTAAATATTGAATTGGGGAAGGGATATATTTACTTCTCTGGCCACTTGTCACGTTTGCACACTTTCTCATCTAAGTTTTATTTACCCAAATCCCTCACAGGTTGCTTTCTGCCTGTGATAATCCTTTTAAGAAAAAGGAAATGCCATATTTGATGAGTTCCAAAGCCCCACTGTTTTGGCCCTGTGGCTCTGATACTGGCTAGCACCAGCTGTGCCAGAGGCAGATACTGACAAACTGCCTGCCCAAGGAGTCTCCTGATTTCTGATGCTTAAGGCATATTTTAATCTTCATCCTTTCTTCCTTCTCCTTTCCCAGAATCATATTTTTAAAGAACACTTCAGTACAACTATAGGCAGGATAATGAGAATAAAATCCAATCACCTGTTTTTCGCAGGGATCAACAGTGAATCATTTGAGTCAAGCCTTTGACAGAGAAATAGGCAGTTTCCATAATGGAACCATGACTCAAAACATATTCCATTGATGGTGGAAGGGATTATTATTGAACTACTATCCTACAAACTAAAAATGTATTTTTGAACTACTGCTTTTAGTACATATTACTTCACATTCACCATACTCAAGCACATAGCGTACCTTGGTTATGAGAGATGATTTATTATTGCTGTGTGAAACTTCAGTGGTTACTAATACTGCAGTGCAACCTTAACAACCTTAAAACATCTTAAGTATGTTTTATTAAATGTTTACAATCATCACAAATAGGATGTATTATGTAAATAATACAATATGTGTAATGAAGATTAGATATGAATGATACACAGCAATAACATATCATGCTCCCAGCATGTCCCTGTGTTTTCATATCAGCCTACCTGACAGATCTGTAAATGGAAGGGCCACACATACTAAATACTGAAAATTTTCTATTTAGTGCTATCAGGAGATGTTAAACCAATTTATTTATTTGTTCTAAATGCAGTAAAAAAAAAAAAAAATTATACTATATTGTGAGAACAACCAAAAATGCAAGCAGATTTATGAGAAACAGACCTCAAGAAATGATGGGACAAATTCAGAAGAGGTCACACAGCTGAAATGATGCCACCGTGCCCCTGGCAGAGGGTGCCCTCCTTGCTAGCAGGCTGTTGATAATACCATTGCTACTATGTAGAGCTGCAGCTGACATATAGGGACACCCAGCAGCAGCAGTAGTTTTTAGCTTTTTCAGGTTAGCTGTGTTTTTTTCCTTCATGTCTCAAGTCCTGGAGGCAAGCAGCCATATCACTACCTCAACTTACTTGTTTCTTTAAAATGATTTCTTGCCTCCAAGTTTGCAGAGAAATGCCTAACAAATGTGCTGTTAATAACTCAGAAGACAGAAGGCAATTACAAAAGATTTTTAACTTATTTTTCTAAGTCTTACACATTACTCTTCCATGCCAGTTTTAGCCTGACTCATCTTGACTAAAAGCTTGGCAATAGCAAGGGTTGCCAATGACTCTAAACAACACTCAAGTGAGAAACTGGAAGGCTGGCAGAGGTAATGAGGTTTGAGGATAAAAAATAAATCTCCCAGCAAAGATATGCATCTAAGCAGCCTTACCTCTTGAACCCCAGGCGTGCTGGATGGCATGGCATAAAGTGAAGGTGCACAGAGCAAGGAGGGGAACCTGCTGCAGAGAGCCCATGCACAGAGCATCACGCTGCCATGACAACTCGCTTGCTGCAGTCCCAGGGAGCATGCTGCTGAAACCTGCAGCACAGCACACAAGCAATGATTGAAGCTATAATTTATTCTTTGCTCTGGCCCATTTAGAAAAGCTGCTAAACGCTTACCCAATGGTTTGCAGGATCAGAAGCAAAAGTGAAATTAAATTTTTCAGTGGCCTATAACTACATTACAGGGAGCAATTTTTGAAGGAAAAAAAAAGACTCAAAATTATATTTTATCTCTTGGCTATCAGAGCCTTTTTAAAGCATTCCTCCTAAGGTACAGTTCATAGGATTTGACTAACTGGCATCTGTGATACAAATGTGTTTTCAGGTTGTGCACCTTATTTTAGTGCAGCTGATGTATCTGTTACAGCATGAAAATGGCAGAACATCGACCCTGAGAGTCCTCCGAGCACAGAGGAGACATTTTGTTTGCTAGGAGCTGATGAAGTTGCCTAAGGTGATATAAACAACTTGAGAAAACACTGCTATATTAGCTTACCTCTTTGAAGAAGAACACATACTTCAGTAATTTCTGAAACAAGAATACATGTATGTTTAATGTCTGCTTAACATCTCACTTCTACACTCCTAGAAATCAGCTTACTTGCCATGATATTTTGTCTGCCCAAGCAGCAGGTCACGGCAAGCCTCAGCACTCCCCAAATCCAGGCTTACACAGTGACTCCTTCAGAGCCCCTACGATGCTACGGTGAAAGTAAGCCAGTAGGCAGTAGCCCCAAAAAGATGAAAAACATCAGAATTAACGGCAATTAATAGCAATGGAATCTCATGGCCTTTAAAGAAGGCTAGAAACATATACACAATGACTGACAAGGATAGAGACAGGACTAATAGTAGAGATCTTCAAGAAGGAAACTCCACAGACTTTGTGGGCAACCTGTTCCAGTGCTCTGTCACTTGTACCGCACAGAAGTGCTTCCTGATGGTCAGTGCCTCTTGTATTCCAGTTTGCGTCCATTGTTTCTTGCCATGACACTCAGCACCACCAAAAATAGCACAGCTCTGTTTTCTTTACACCCACTCTTCTGGCATTTATATACATTGATATGATCCCCCTGGAGCCTCTTCATCTCCAAGCTGAGCAGCCCCAGCTCTATCAGCCTCTCCTTACAGGAGGGGTCCTCCAGCCCCTTGATTATTTTCCTGTTCATCACAAAGCATTAGAACTTCACAGATAAGAGGCTGTATGTTTTATGAATTACAGAGTTCAGTACAGAAGATCCTTTATGCTGAGCAGGTAAGCCTGGAAGATTTGCATGTCTGAAAGGTCTGCAGTAGTAAAAGGCCTAAGCCTCAAAAACCTGCTCCATCCATTACGTCTGATGAGACATGATCAGACCACAAATTGAATCCCTTTTATATCACAGACTTCTGTGATTTTGGAGAAAATCCCTCACATCAGACTGTAAGACTACAGCTGCTGTAATTACTTTGGTGATGAGGCATGGAAAATTGGCTTGTGACTGTGACCAGAACCACCAAGTTTGTCACAATTAAACTGGCATGGCTGTGGGTTTTGTTGGAAATAAAGGCCTCTGTATGGAAGCAAAGGTGGGAGTAAAGTACACATTGTAGGAAGTAGTGTGTGGTTCTGATGACAAAATCTGCCTCTGTAACAGAACTTGGTAGAAAATGGCTCCACAGAAGTTCTTCAAAACGTACTTTGAGTGTTATGCATTAAATAGCAATATGCAATGGATCTTTCTATCTACTCCAGTGCAGCTCCACTGGCACTTCACACATTTCCTAAGCAAAAATGAATTTTCTTTCCTGCTTCACATGTGGGCCTGGTGGCTGGCCTGGTCTGTGACCCAGTACTCAGCTGTGCACTGAGAGAGGCTTCAGCAAGGTTCTGTAAGTGGAGCAACATTCACAAAGCCCTTGGTGCTCCAGCCCCAGGGCTCTTTCATGAGTCAATATGAACCCTGAGGATTCTTATTTTATTTTATTTTATTTTATTTTACTTTATTTTATTTTATTTTATTTTATTTTATTTTATTATTTTTTTTATGAGTAGTTCCTGGTGCTGACCAGGACTTTTTCACTCAATGTGTCATTTTCCCAGGGCCCACCAAGTACTTTCTTACCCCAGCACATTCTGGCAGGGAGGGAAACGATGGGGAAACATGTCCTGCACCGGCAAGGGCAGGAAGTCACATATGTGTGCAGACAGACATACGGTACCAATGCACCAGAAATTAATTCATCCCAATAAATCTACCCCAGTGGCAAAAACTTTTTTAAAGACAAACGAAGACTTAAATTGCATGGAACAGTGTGATCAATTAGCATTTTTTCGCCTTGTGGATTTGTTTTACTTTTGCATTTGTAATTACTTAAATCCGTGTTCTTCTCAACCAACATAATTCACAGGCCTTTAATGCCATGCCTTTCAAAACAAACATGAGTCACAGCCCCTAGGTAAACTTCCTGGGCTGGCAGCGAATATCATTATTGTGTGATTGAGTGCAGCAAGCTGTTTGCCAGATTACTCAAGCTCCTAAAGCTAGCAAAATACATTGCCATTTATTTATTACGCTCATGATAATTACAATTATCATCACTGCAGTGCCAATCTGTTTGCTGCAGAATGAAGGCCTCTTCACAATGTCTCCAAGGATTCACTGTTAGGCCTGAGTAGTTAGCCAAATTATGGGGCCTTGCAGGTTTTTTTTTTCCTGTTAGAATGAGAACTTACTAAGAGGTATGAAGCAGCACACTCCTGTTCATTTAGCAACAATGCACAGGAAGACCAGAAAACCCTTGCTACAAACCTCCTATTCTGCACAAAGCACTATCTCAGTCTTTTCTTAAGTGCCTTCCAAGCACAGGTCCCAGTTCAACAGCACATACTTTGAACTTAAAAATTAATACATATTTCCATTTCACCGCAAAAGTGTCTTTTCATATACGTAAGAATCTGTAGAAATTACATAAGGTCTGAGAACGTGTACAAAGTAAATACGAAATTATCTCTGCCTTTATTTCAAGGCAGATCCTCAGTACATCTTGGCACTATGAAGGAGGAGTCAGAACATACTGAGACATTAGGCCAGAGAGAGCAGTAAAACCCAGATTGTGAGCAGAGGGGGTGGGAACATGGAGTGTAGGCAAGTGAGAAATGTGAGATCATTTATCCAGCCCTGCAGCAGTCTAAAAGAATACTTAGCCTCATATGGTGCTTTAAATCTTCAAAATCTTCAACTAACATTAGTCAAACTAATGAAATTAGTCATCTGAGGTCATATTTTTATTTTCATTTTAAAGGAATTTTTCAAGATGACTTTGATGAGTTGCATTAATTTTAAACTGTACAAATGAGTTCTCTTAACTTACCTTAGATTTCCCTCAAAATCTCTTCTGGCAAACCATCTCTAGGTTATCCAAGTGTTAGGCCCTTGAAGGCTCTTGACATAATCAAACACTATGTTTCCAGGTAACATGTGTTATAATGCTAGGTGACATTTCTTGAACAAGGTAAGACTGCATCTTTGGGACCTACTCTAGTTAACTGTGTTTAGAGAGTTGTCGTGTCAATGTATTTCCATTTACTGATGCTCAAATATGTTCAGTACAAATGCATTAATCTCTGTTTTTCATTTTCATGTACAAGGAGATGCTAAATAAGCCTGTATACTCACCCCAGTGGGCGATGCAGATGATTGTAATTACTGTAAAATTATTGAAGATTATTTTACTGTACTGAACCTTGTCAGTTCAAATATGAACCTGAAGCTGAACTACAAACTGAGTCAGCTCTTGGATTGTATTACTGTTATTGTTACTCACTTGTGCTGTTTTAATTAGGAATGACTGGACACAAAGATACATGGTGTATGGCACATTTGGTTTCTCTTTAGACACAGCACTAGTAGGAGTTTGTCTCTGCAAAAGACTAAACTATAGGTCAGCCTACTTCTAAACATGCCAGGGAACTTTTCCATAGGCATCTGTTATTGTTCTTCAGTGAAAGAAAATGTGAGGTGAGAAGAGTCTTGAGCATTCACCTTGTCAAATTTCCCAAAATAATGAATACTAAAAGTTCTCTGAAACTGACACATATTGCATGGCATTAATTTGGGCAAAATTATCAAAAGCTGAAACTGTTTATGCCTCCTTTTGCTACCATGCGTAATAGACCAATTCAGATATATCATGAGCTGCTTACTGATGTCAGATGTAAAATAGAGGAACACAATAGATGGAAACTAAGTCAGATCATTGAGAACAAGTATAAAAGATCAACATTAGTACATAAAGAGAAAAGAGAAAGCAATGAGCAGGAAATGCAGAGGGAGACAAGAATCATTCAAAAAATATGCTAATAGTAGGAGACTGAAAAAAGCGTTGTTCACAATAATAAACAAGGAAAGTGTTACTCTGCTATTTAACAGGAAGGTAAAGTGACTGACAGGTGATACTGGGAAGGCCATTATGGTTAGTACCCATTTTGCATTGAGTCTTCACCTCAAACATGTACCCTGTAGCTATCTTCTTTCCATCTGTAACAACAGAGAACAGAGGATCTTTCCTTATGACGGAAAGACAATTGTCTTGGCCTGATGGCCTTTATCCTAGGATGTCTATAGAATTGTCATGAGCCTTAACAGTCATCTTTAAGGACAGGGGGAGGACAGGTGAGATGGCAGACTTCAATGGGGCAAAGCAGTGTTCATCATGAAAAAAGGAAAAAGAGAAGAAACGGGGAACTGCAGACTGGTCTTTGTAAATACAACCCCTATAAATATTCTGGAATAAATGAATGTATTTGCAACCTTCTAAAAGATTCTTATTTCAAACCGATTTAGTTTCTATCTATAAAAGGGCGAGGAGATTTTTGAGTGTAGGATAGGCAGACAATGTCTGCTGTAACTTTAATAAAATTTTTTAAATAGTCTGACATACCGTTTACATAACCAAGTTGTAAAGCCTAATCATGAAAGAACTATCTATCTACATATGCATACCCTAGATTCATTCTTGCTCTGTATTTTCATTAATAACTACAACTACAGAATAAGGCTAGAAAATGCACATGGGAATAGAATGCAAAATTATATTTACACACTAGGAAAATGGGAGAAAAGAATAAAGTTCAACAGGTACAACTGCAATATTCTACACTCAATAGACTGAACAAATACAGGATGGGAAGAAACAGGTTAGGTAACAGCTCTGCAAAGAAGGATGTAGGTGTTACAGTCAATAACAAACTGAGCATGAGTCAGCAGCGTCACATTGTTGTGAAAACGGCAAATGTCATACTGAGATACTGAAACAGAAATAAAGGTTTTGAGACATGAATCGATCCTCCTGTTCAAGAACACATGTGGCATGCTGGTTCTAGTTTGGGGCACTGAGCTCTAAGGAAGTATGGACTGGAAAAGAGTCCAAAGGGGAAGAAATGCTCAAAGAACTGGGATATTCTGGTTAAAGGGAAGAGTAAAGACATTCGCATCTTCAAATAAATAGAAGGTTGTCACAGAGAGGAGGGGTTACCTTTTCTCCATGAAAAACAGTAGCTTGGAGCATTCTAGAGCATTTTCAGTAAGAAAAGGTTGGATTAAACAGTAGGAAAAATATTTAACTGAAAAGCCTAGCTAAACAGAATATATTCCCTGGTAAGGCTGTCTCTCCTCTGGCGCTAGAGGTATATAGTAACATGTTAGAAAACTATCTGTCATGAAAATGCATAGGTCTACTCAATCCTCTTCACAGGAGTGGACTCAAGAAATTCTTTCCACCTCCCTAACAACCCTTCTGCTGACTGACATCTCTGTCATTTGCTTTGTATAAGATGACCACAATAAATGAAAGCTAATTTTAACAAGTGTTCCTGCAGTCACAATGGCTAGTGTGCCTCACCCCCCACCTCCCCATCAATACATATGCTGAATATAAACAAATTCTGTAGCACATGTTACAGCTCTCTCTTCTAAGTAAACAACATTGTTATTTTTAATTCTGAGCCTTTACCTAACCACGTCTTCCATTGTTGGCAGTTACATTTTGTGCTTAAGGAGTTATTTCAGAAAATATGCACATACTTTTCTTTTAAAGCATAAATACTCTTTCTGTTTAAAATGCATTCCAGACTAATGTAATGTTTTACTAGCTTAAGGAACACCATAAAAATTTATCACATATCAAAATGTATTACTGAGTAATTTTACAAGGAAAAACATACAGCACTTGTTTGGTTGTATCATTTCGTTCCAAACCAGGTTTTGTCTGTAAGCAACTACACTAGAAAACTATGTAGCTTTACATCCTGTACAAGTTCTCTCACAATGCTGTCTCTCCTGTTCCTATGGGAAAGCTACAAACTGAATTCTGCTCCAGCCAACATTTATAATACAACTGCTATAATCAATACTTTCTTAGTGCCTTCCATCAGGAACACTCAAATAAGTGATCAAAAACTGTTGCAAATCTCATTTTAACAAACAAAAAATAGCAGCAGCCATGCCTTCACCAAAGGCTGAATGTGATCTCTCAAGGTCAAACAGGAAATCACTCACCAAAATTGAGAATTTTTCTATTCAGTCCCTGTATTTCTTTATGAATCCAACTCTGAGAAGAATATGCCATGTTTTTCTACATAATGTGATGCTAAATGCCCAGTTTTAGACTGAGTTCCCTTCTGTACTAAACTATAGAAGCACAAGGAACACTTTTATGTTTGTTTGTTTGTTTTCAGAAAATACTGTACAGTGTTAACCATTGATGTTTTATTGTCATTGATTTAGTAGCTGCCAGAGAGCTGCAGCAGGAGATAGATTGCTGTTATTTTAGCCCATAAAAGGTCTTATGCCTCTGTCAGCAAACACTTTTGTTCCTTAAAATAAATAAGTAATCTGAAAGAAAATACACATGCTGGAAAATCTTATTGAAAAAAAAAAAAAAAAAGAAAAAAAAAAAAGAATAGTGTTGTGCTGAATATTTCTTTCTGGTTAGGAGTATACAAAGCTTTCTATATTTTACAGGGACCTGGAGGGTAAAACAGGATGCTTTCATGCCCCACTGGAATGCTTGTACTGGGCATGACTGGAATGGCAGAAGGGACTGCAGGGATGACCTGTGTGGCAGAAGGCCATGATCTGCCTTTGGCTGATCACAGCCAGGCTGAGACAGCTCTGAAACAAATGAAAACAACCCACATCCCAAAATTTTAACCAGCCAGGGGAGCATGCAGCACCTCTGCTCAGACATGTTGAAGAAACTGTGGCAGGTGCTGGTGGCAGGAGACACAAGAGGAGACATCAAAACAGCCCTGTGTATAGAAATGTAGAAAGGCAGATTTGGAGAAATACAAGAGAGAGCTCACATAGAAGATACTACTGGAGACACAGCTGGAGATGCCCTGCTAGAAGTAGGCGCTGCTTACCAGAGGAGGTTTCCCTCTGAGTAATGCCAGCCCATCATAACTGGAGCAGGCACATCCTAGAGAGACTGTGACTATGGGTGAGCTGTACTGGAGCAGCGATATCCCAAAGCGACATGGCTGTGAGTGACCCACTACAAGGCAGGAACCTCCCTGAGGTGTCATTCTAGAGCATCCTTGAAAGGACTGCAGCTCATAGAGGATCCCTCACCAAAGCAGTGAGGAGCAAAGAGCTGGAGAGAAAAAAAAGCAAGAAATGAGAGTTAGCAGGAAAAAACAAAACAAAACAAAAAAAGACAAAAAACTGCATGGTGATCTAAACTCCAGTGCTGCCCATTGCCTCCTCACAGGTGTTTTTTTGAAGGAACTTACTGTAACATGAAGGCACAAGGAAAGTAGAAAGTGGAGGCAGGGAAGAGAGGAGGAGAGGTGCTGATCTGAAGCTGATCCTGAGAAGGAAAGGTGTTTCCCTAGTGTTTCTTTTAGTGCCTTCCTGTCTATTCTCAATGCCTGATTCCTGTTAAACAGTGACAAGTGAAATTCCTTGAGTAGAGATGTTTTGCCTGTGATAATACTTTGTGCCTTTACAGTATTCTGTACAACTTTCCAAACACTGTCATGTAAGCAAATCCACCTTCTGTTTCCTATTTACTAACTCAGGTTTTAACTCACCCTCACTATAGCATAGGTCAGGTTCAGACCGTGAATCCAAACTGGCCACAGAAGAACACCTGTGAAAAAATATTCACCCATTCAGAACATCATCAGGAAATGCTATTGTGTTGTAACTAGTTTTTCCAGCAGTGCTCAAAACAACATGTCCTTACATTCCCGTTCCTGTACTTTCATACATATAGCATAAGCATGTGCAGAGTAGAAAAGTATTATTGGTGCTTTCATGAGGCATCAACTTTGAACAGTCAGCATTCAGCCAAGAGGTAAGGAGTTGGCCAACATACTTCAATTATCTAATTTGTAAAGCTATGTTTCATATATGTTTTAGATGGATTTAATTAGTGTTAATTAACATATCTTTATGTATTATGAGAGACAGCAGATACCCATAGAGATTTTTATATTGAGCCATATGGCAGCCTGCAATACACTAGCCAAAAAAAAAGTATAATGAAGCATACAAAAAAAGTCTGCTACACAACACTCCTCGGTAATTTTGAAAAATGAATGTCAGAGTTTGCACAATACAAACAATGCCATGCTGTTCTTGCCTTACCCAGTCTATCTATGGGAGCTGGACCAAGCTTCAGTTAGGACTGTAGGGGAAACAGACTCTGTATTGACAAGATAGATCTGAAGGGAGTTTTCCTTCTTTTGCAGGAAAGTTCCTCTGTTGCTGCAGGTTTTTGGGGAATATATGAGTTCGTAGCGCATGGAATGAATATTCCCTGGGCTTTCCTTGATTCAACACCTGTAAGACAATTGTCTGAGGTAGTAGGGCTTTGAGAACTTGCCTGGTCCTCTCCAACCCTGGCGTACTAAAACAGTGAAAAACTGAGCTTGATCTGAATGAGGTGACTAATCTCCACCTACATCCATGATTTCTCTTCCACAGGACAAGGAGGAGTCCAAGGCATGAAGACATGGATAAAATAAAATAGCCTGGGGAACAGCAGACATATTTCTGCATAGCATGAAGGAAAAATGAGTAAATAAAAATTGGAAGAGAAACAGTAAAATCTTTTTATCTCTCACAGTTAACAGCCACCTACTGATCCTAGGCACAGCCAACTCTGGACAGGAATCCTCTCTCATGTCAGAAAAAATGGCCTGTTATTTTTTATGAGCATCTTCCTTTTGTTGCATTGCTCTCACCCATACAGGTTTCAGGATTCAGGAGCTTTCAGTGACCCAATTTGCCATGAAGGAGAAAAGGTGGATGAAAAACAAGCAAACGGTTCCACAAGTAGATTTCTTATTTCTTTCTCCCAGTATTCAAAGCAGCACAGTTTCCAAACAGAATAGATAGCTTTCACATAGCTATAGCTTTATTTTCAGATTATTTTAAGGCTAATTTCAGAGATAAGACAGGGAAAATAGCTGTTGGAATACCATAGGAAAAACTGGAAAACTTAAGCATTGTAAGGACAAAATGTTCCTATTAACTGTTATTACTTGTCTACAATTACAAACTTCAAGAGGGTGCTGGTGAGAGGAATAACGGAAAGGTTATTTCCCTTAGATTCTGGCCATAATGATACATCATGGAAAATAGCAAGACCGAAAGAAAACCTCAAGATACTCATAAACAAATACAAAGTCTTCCCTGTCAACTGCCCTGAGTACCAAATACCTCAAACTTCAGACTCTGCCCTGAGTTCAAAATTAAGGACTTCACTTTGATATTCTGGCATCCTGGGGTAGTGCCAGCACCATCAGAGTAAGGTCTGTTCCTTACAGACACTGTTATCATGGGCCTGAAGAGATGAATGTGCCTTACATGACTGTCATGACTAATAAATGCTGGCAGAAAAGCTCTGCAGAGCTGAACTGTTTGTTCCTGTGCTGGTGCCTGTTTTTATCTATATCATACTGACATCTGGTGGGAATGGGCAGGAATTGACCTGCATTAGACAGCTTGGACTCCACTCTGTAATCTAATGGAAGACAAGAATGCATCCTGAAATGCAACCAAGTTACACAAGCAGAAAGTGAAAATTATTCTGTTAGATGCCTCTTTAGAAGCTAGAAGACAGTATGTAGGTTTTTAGAGAAATCCATGAAAGCTGCTTTATCAATCTTCTGGTTGTGTGCTTTTTGTGATAAGAGGGGCATAGCTAAAAATTGAATGCTCAAATGACACGGGATGTGTGGTTATTACGTAAACATTTTCATTATGCTTACTACTTCTTTTTATAAGGAATCAATGCCAAAACAAACATTTTTCCACACAGAAATTGATGCTCTCATCTTTTCACAATCTATAACTGGAAATAAGCTTAACAGAAGACACTCCTGCCTTGCTGATTTGTTCACATGCATAAGGACAATTATCTGCTTACATAAACAGTGTTCTTCTTTCATGTAGTATGCAAAAATACCACAAAAATTCCCAGTACTTTGAAGATCTTTTCTGAAAGAGAAGGCATTCAAGTCACATGGGCAAGATTATACAGTGAGTGTCTGAGCTCTTTTTCAGCTGCTACTGGTTATCTCATTGGCTTGTCTTGGGAAAATAATTAGTGGTCAGGACGATCAGAACTTTAAAAAGTCAACATTCACAGGGAGAACTCTTAAGATTTACTCTTGTGCAGGAACAAGCCAAGACCAGAGATGCAACCATCTTCTCAATATACAACATAACAGTAACTATTCTGATTTGAAAGTTCTTGTATTAAAGGATTTGACAGTAGGACGTCCAGTTTCAGTGTCATGGACACCTCATCAGGTTGAATGAATTGTCAACATCAGGTTTTCCACTGATCTGATAGCAGTAATATTTCCAGTTCTGCTAGACTTTCAGGACTCACTGCCGTCTACAAGGAAATGAAAGCTCTTCTCTCTCCAAAACAAAGACTGCATGAGTTGTTCTACACAGTTGCTAGTAGGTCTGATTCCATTGCTGGTCTGGCAACTTTATGAGTAGGACAATATAAATAGTCCTTCTTCTTGCCTCCTGCTACAACTGCATTTTCATGAGATTGTGTATTAACACAGTGATACCCCAATGGGCTTAAATATCTTTCCATATATCATGACATATAACAAAAAACTAACCAGAAAATATTCCAGATAGTACAGAAATGAAATTTTGCCTCATACACATAACATTATCTTCATCAAAGAAAAAGTATTGTTGTAAGTAGTTTCATGATTTGAATGAGAGACTGATGTGGGTAGCTTGATATATCAGCATGCATGCAACCTATATTTCCTACACCATTTTTCTCTGAGATTGCTTCATAATGTAAAGTCCTTTATAACCTTCATCATTTGTCATTTCACTGACTACACCAGCTATCTTTCACTTTGTTCTCAGATCTGATTCAGTAATAGAAATATCTGTAAACTATGCATCACACATGACTGGTAACCTCTTGAAAATTTCATCAGCTTACTTGGCACAAGTATGGAGAAACTGTCAGACAGAGAGACTCTCATAGATCACAAAATTATTCCTGCAAAAACTCAAACTCAGTCCTCAGCTGTCAGCTCCTCTTGCTATACGATTTATGGCCATTCTCTCAATGCAGCCCCTCCTCACTTTAAATACTTTATGATCTATGCAAGTGGTTAAGGATTTATTAAATTATTTTCATGGTCAAGAACAATGTTGCATATTTTCCAAAACAAAGTTTTTCACTCTCCCAAGCTATTCGCCAAAAATAGTTGATAAAACTGTTCAAAGTTGAAGCAAAAAATAATGCTCTCACTTAATTTGTTCTCTAATAGTAAAGGCCATACAAGGTAACATGATATCTTCATGGGCTGTCCCTACCTAGATCTCCAATTACCCTTCCAGTCTTAATAAGGACCCAAAGACATCTGAGCAATCATAGCAGAGAATTTATAAAGGCAAGCAAATGTGTGATTTGGGCTGTTACAAAAAGCCATCACCCAAATGATTACCCCCTGGATCAGTAGTCCTTCTGGTCAGGTGGCTGCACTGCCCCAAGTGATTAGAGGTTACTCGAGGTCTTTTCTCTTGTAGCTTCATTTTTAAAGCAGCTGAAGCAAATCACAGCCCACCAGGCCATATTCTTTCTCTCATACAATTACTGCTGTCCCATTGTTATTTAGGTGACCCACTTGGACTTTCTTCCTAGTAAGATTTTTTATTTACATGACAGTGTATCTAACCAAATATTTTAAATATGCTAAGCATGCTTCAGCTTCAATCTAACCCTTGCAGCCCAACCCAAATGAAGTTTTTTTACTCATTTAACTATTGTATAAAGAAACAAACACTATATCATGGTTTTGTGGGTTTTTTTTGTTTGTTTTGTTTTCAATATTCCACCTCATAACATCATGTAGTGCACTAGGAGTTAAAGTGTTAATGCTCCAATTCCAGGTACATCACAGAAGTCATGGGATCTGGCCCTTCCAGGTGGGGCAGTCTTACTGCCTTGCAGTGGGTGCTAAAGGGTCCTTTCCTAGCCATTCCAAGTTTTTCAGGTTTGACTCAGTCTCAGGAACTCTCTCTCACACCTATTTTATTTGATTTATTAGTCTCAATTTCAATTAGATTGTATTATATTGTGTTATCTTGCATTCCGATATCACAGTTAGTAAAACAAGTTTTCTTCCATAGACTGTTGCCGCTGTTGTTTTTTTTCCTTCCTTGAGACCAGCTCCCATCTCACTATCCTTTTTCCCTTTCCCTTCCCATTTTGTGGGGCCTAGGGGCCTACTGCCCCCCTGTCACGGGCATAGATTGATCTAGTTAACTCCATGACACACTATCAAACTTCTCCTTGGTGTTATGTCTACAAAGCATCCTGCAGAGGTTTTACATAACCAGAAGTTGTTTCTGCTAAGAAAGAGTAAGGTTTGGGCCTGCACATGTGTATTGGGTATACATGATGAGGTATTGGTAATCAGAGGTGTGGGATCCAAGGGTGGTCTCTGTGAAAAGAAACATAGGGCTACGCTGTGTTGGACACAGAAAGTTCCAGGCAGCTTCAAAACAGAACCAGTACAACACTGCTGAGCCTCTCAGCATCTCCCCAACAGTATACTTTAAAAGGGTAAAGAACAGGGAGTGAAACAAATGAGAATAATGTGAGAGAATCAGCTCTGCAGACATTAGGGCTGGTGCAGAAAGAAGGCAGGAGGCGTTCCAGGTATTGAGCAGCAGCTCCCTGCAGCCCAGGAGAGGCCCATGGAGGAGCAAGCTGTCCTCCCTGCAGCCCACGTACACTGCATTGAGCAAATCCTCCCATGCAGTTATGGAGGAGCCCACGGTGCAGCAGTGGATAAAGCATGAAGGATGCACACCTAGAGAAACCCTGCAGGAGCACCCTAGGCCAAATCTGCAGCCCATGGGGAGTGGCCAGCAATGAGACAGGATAGCTGGGAAGCTACTGCCTGTGGGGAGCCATGGGGAGCAGTGCATGAAGGGTGGGCCCTGTGCTACAGAGCTGCGTTGGAGCAGTGATTGGAGAGGTGCAGCCAGTGGGAAGCCCAAGCGGGATCAGTGCAGGAATGATGGCATCCTGTGGGAGGGAACCCATGCTGGAGCAGGGGAATGGTGTGAGGAGAAAGGCGATGAAATGTTCTGAACCAGCCTCAGCCCCCATTCCTATCCCCTCTGCATTGCTCAGGGTGAGGAGGAGGTAGAAGAGTCAGGACATCAGGATTTACAGTTAGCCTGAGAAGAAAGAGCTGGGAGGGACAGTGGACAGTTGTGTTTTTAGGTTCTTATGGTGCATTTTCTTCCCACTATCCTACTCTGTTTTTCATTGGCAATAAATCTATCTTCCCCAAGTCAAGTCTGTTTTGCTACTAATGGTAATTGGTGAGCAATCTTCCTGTCCTCAGCTCAACCCAAGAGCTTTTTTATCTCATTTTCTCACCCTGCCTTACTGAGGAGGGAGAGTGAGAGAGTGATGTGGTGCGCACCAGGCAGCCAGCCAAGGTTAACCCACCACAACATGAAAAATGAATTATTGTTTATAAAGTAATTTTGATGTGTTGCTGCAGAAATCCTTGGAATGTAAAAAGATTAGAGATTGACACGTGCTCTGTCCTCTCTAAATGAACTTACAAGGGATCAGTAACATTCAGACAAGAGATCTCAAATATTTCTATATGGTGCTAGTCTTGAGACGTTGCTGAGACTAGTTTTAAGTGACTTAATTCTGCTCTGTCCTGTGAAGTCTTGCAACTGAAAGGCTTCCCTGTTATCTGTCCTACACTTTCCTCTCTATTTCCTGCTGTTACACCTAATAATACGACAACTCTTTTCTTACCTGATATTTATGTTCAAAAAACATGCTAGAAGTGTTTTTAGACAAGACAGACAACGTAACACAAAGTAATGTTTCTCCAGAAAAGAAATGCATCATAAAGTTTCAGTTACTATGCCTTTAAACATGATTTTGCATTTTCCAACCAATTGCAGTTGGACTTGGTGATCTTTAAGGTCTTTTCCAACCTGAGCAATTCTATGAAGATAGAATCCATGAGAGAAAAAATGAAGCTGAATAGACACTGTGAACAGTTCCCAGCTCTTTGAAGTTCTGCCCTGAGGCCCAAATAAATAACAGACATCAATCTTATGTCATAGAAAGATTCAGATTAG
This sequence comes from Perdix hodgsoniae, assembly GCA_035772895.1. Classification (NCBI taxonomy): domain Eukaryota; kingdom Metazoa; phylum Chordata; class Aves; order Galliformes; family Phasianidae; genus Perdix; species Perdix hodgsoniae. The sequence goes on along the minus strand of JAPSGF010000036.1, from coordinate 3,425,635 downwards.
TTAAGATTATGTCCAACCTTCTCCTCAGAGTATGGCCAGATTCACAGATTGGGTAGTTCTGGCCCTCATTCAGGAGAGTTTTGAAAATCTCCAGAGGTAGAGATACCACAGCCTTCTCTGGGTACCTTGCTCTAGCACCAAACCACTCTCAACTGTGGGATACTCCTTCTCAATTCCACTATTTCTTTTGTGGCCAAAGAATTGTGAGATTAGTGATGAGTCAGCATGTATGTTATTACTCAAAAACCCACACTATGCTCCAAGTATGACATTCATAGTCCAAACTACCCAGTATGACCAGTGATCAGAATAGAAAACCTTCTATTCTTAGTCTCTCCACCATAGTCTGGTACAACTTGGGAAATCCCAAGCAAACATATCAGTATATACTTCTCTCCACCCTTCTTCCAGAGTCCCTCAATAGTCAGTGGGTGGCAATTCATTTAAATTCTTCCTGCCTCCAGGATCATTCATCCAATCTATCAGTTTCAAGATAGCTTTAGTGAAGCTAAACACATTATGAAACAGATTTTTAAAACGTTTTGTCTATGAAGGCTGGCAGTCATTTCTAATGCCTTCCCTTTTCCAGTTGCCTGTAGTTCCTGAAAGTGCCTGAGATTACAACCTGTAGACGACATAAAAAATATTTTAACAAACACAGAAACTTGGAACACTTTGTCTCCCCAAATATTCAGTGCATGTATCACCAGAATATTAAAAAGTAAGTAGAAAGGCAGCAGTGACACTTGGCCTAAGGCTGGCACAGCCAAGTGATGTTTAAGAATGCTTCTTTGAATTCTGAAGCGCTCTTATGCTCTTTTCTGTTCACGTACCCCTGTTTTGAAGTTCATAAGCATTCCAATGAATTGCTTTGTGATTCTTGTGAATGCTTGAAAAATATCTATTCTCTCCAAAATGCCTGCACATAATCAAGTTTTTCAGTGCAGCAGCACAAATATTTACTATTCAACATTGTACTGTCTAAACAAATCTGTTCACCAACAACTATGTAGCCATGCAAAAACACATATATCACAGAGGGCAAATAGTCAAACTGAACAGTTTGCAAATTTAAATTGAAAATTGTTCACCTATATGATCCACTAAATACATTTGCAGAATCCAGATATAGTTTGTAGACAGTTCCTGAACAGCAAAATCTATATTCTACCTGGATAATTTCTCAGTCCCTTAAAATTTCTGACTTTTATTAATAACAAAATAATCACTATTTTCCCTTTTTGCACTGTTACTCCTCATTAGCTTTTTTAAAAGGCATAAAATTACCAGATATTTGGGAGCAACTTGTTTTTTTTTCCTGCTGTACTGATGATAATAAAAAATGTGAGTCTGCTTCATTTGCCACATGCAGATGTGATGGTTTGGTACTGCAAATCATCACAACACTGCCTTGGAGAAAATACCTCAGCGCACTAATTGCCTCGTGTGGACCTTCTGGAGATTTATTTAGTTAGTTAGATTTTAATTATTAAAGAGGTGGAAGTGTTTTGCAATCTTCACACAATAATCTTACTTAGACAAAAATTGAAACGTTCACCTCAAGATTTTTTTTTCAAAAATTACTATACACTCTCAAGAAAACTGACTGTTCATATTGTTCTGTGACTGAAAGTATTACTTTCAGAATTAATCCCACATATTAAACTTCCACTTTGAAATTTTAGGTATATCCCCGTTGTATTTTTAGCCTGCATACAAACCTTACCTTTTGATGTTGTGGAAGGGCAGAAATAGCACAAGGCAACATGAAGCTTTTATACAAGTCTCATGTTCCAGCAGGAAAAGCTAACACAATGGCCTTTTGTTGGCATTTCTTCTGATTCCTCCCAAAGGAGTGTCCACTGAGATAATGCTGGCACGTGGAACGGCAAGCAAAGCAGGTAACTAGAGCTTCCTCAAAACCACTTGGGCCCATGCCATGCACTGAGCGGGTGCCTGCCAGGCTCAGAGCTCAGAATGTGCGTGGCCTGGTGTGTTTTCCCCAACGTGCCCTTGGCGCAGCTGTTCCTACACTATGAGGAAATGAACCCTTCATCTCTGTTGCCTGCAAGAGGTTGCCTTTACACAAAGCATTTGTGGTTTGACTTGTTTGTTATGAATTCACTGCCTTTCATTCTCATAAAGAATCCTCTTGTTCTTTGAAGTGGGAAAGAGTTTAAGAAAAAAAAAAAAAAGGCTTGTTTCATTATCTTCAGCTCTTTGATTCTAAGCTCTTGACTAAGTTATGTAAGCACTCTGCCTAAGGTTCCTATTGTGCAGAACCATGCCTTTGTCTCACAGTTGTGGTCAACCTTCATCAGATTGTTCTGATCTCTCAGATAATTTGTTATCTCTTGTTTCAAATGACAGAAAAGTGCCCAAGTCTGTTCTTGTTTAGATCACTACCTGTTAGTAGAGCTAAAAAAAGGGAGGATGTAAGTTGGTTGGTTATGTCGCCTTCACGCTGGTGGGAACACAAAAATCCTAAAAATAACCGATGCCCTGAAGATAAAGGAAGAACAGTCTGATTCTCCCACTTTACTTTTGTGCAGCCCCCTCCAAAGCATTCTGAGGACTATATTGTATAGTAGCTTAGCAAATTACCATGCATCAGCTGAGCCGTGGTCATTATCATTATTACAGTGCTCAAACCATATAAAATCTCAAGGAAAGCATTTAATACAGATGCACATTCTTTAGAGTTTGCTACAATTGTAGAGTAGGGCTGTTTCATCACAGTGAAGCTTGCCTGAGAAATTTTCAATAGACATTTTCAGATAGAACACACTGAACCACAGCTAAGACATAATTTTGAGTACCGAGAACAGGCTGCTGCAACACAAAGCTGGTTGTTTGTTGTGTTTTGTTGGTGTTTTTTTAATCAGCACCAGTAATTTACACTGACAACCCTCTGAGAGCATCCCAACAGCACGTACACGGACAGCATGTACTTCAGCAATGGATAGTGCAAAAAGTAGCAACGTATTCAATGCCTGTTTTTTTTTCCTTACTCTTCAGAGTCAAAGCCTTGTCTAATTCCACTCTGCTTATCACAGACATGTGGAAGGAGAAATATAGCTGGCCATGGGAGAGCAGATTATTCAAGAAAACTAACACAGATCTGCAAGATTTACCCAAGTGTGATGTAAGTGCTGGCTGATGTGATAGCAAGGCCCCTGCCTACCATTTGTGCAAAATCATGACAATTGAGAAAGGTGACCTCACTGCCACAAAAAGGCTATCTTAAGGCCAGCCTCATAAAGACATGAGTAGCAGGGCTCCAGAGCCTATAGGCCCATTGGTGTCAGGAACAGTCACAAAGAACTGCCTCCTGGAATCCATTCCCAAGCATACAACAGACAAGAAGGTAAAAAAAGGACATTCTGCAAATTTCACGGGCATACTACACCTGAGCAACCCCATTACCCTCTAACAAGATGACTAGCTGATGAAAGAGTAGGGACTGTGGTATATCTTTACTCTAATCAGACTTTTGACACTGTCTCCCACAGCATTCCCATTTTGGAGCTGATGTTCAGATTGGATAAATATAAGAGCATGGCACACTACTGAAACACACTGCCCAGAGAGATCATGGATTCTCCATCCTCTGAAATTTACATAATAACTTGTCTGGAGATAACCCCAGTTGACCTTAGCTAGTGTCAGGAGCAGTCTGAATGTAAGCAGGAAGCTTACAATCTCCATAACCCCATCCTGTTAGTTTTTTCCACAAATCCACATCTCACACCATAGAATGCTAGCTTGCAACTTTTGCCCAGAGAAATATGCAGGATCCCTGAAACAGATCTTCCCTTGCTTTTGCAGTTGGGTAAAAGGAAGTACAAGATTCCCTCTCATCATCTCATCCTAAACTAGCCTCCTAGACTTCCAATGATTTGTTCATGATTTGTTGTCCAGCCACAGGTTTGCCTGAACACCCTCTTGGGACACAGAAGAAACTACAAAGAGATTTTTCTTCTTAAGAACATTTCCTCCCAGGGCTATTTTTGAGTGTAGACAATATGATACCCTGTGGAACAGAATACAGAAAAAGGTTCACAAGTTGCATCCAGCATGTCTACATCTTTCAGGGGACCATAGGACAGATGTTCTCTAGACCAACAAATCCACCTGGTTCAGCATAGCAACACACACACATACTGGCCAAGGTCCAAAAGCATGAGCTGTGCTCCGCAATTTGACATTAAAACTAAAGAATTCCCCTACATGAGCTAAACTGTTTCTGCAACTAGATAGTCTCCTGAGGTGCAGAGCAGCAGTAGTAAATTAGCTGTCAGAGCCCCTGAACAAGGCCCACTGTTTTAAAGTGGCCTGAGTCCTGTCTTGCCTTCCAGGCTAATGAGCATCATGACATCCACATGAGAAATCTCCTGACCAGTTCCTATCACTTGACTCCCCAGTCTGCACTGTCATCCTCTCAATAGAGTCCAGGACTTTTCAGGCTCCCTTTTCTCTAAGTATACCATGTCTTTTTCTAAAAAGCTTGTTGTTAATTCCCCCTGTTCCATGCTGGTTCATGTAAGCCAGAGAGGATATAAAATGGTTGGTCTAAATCCCCGCAACTGTGCATCACTGCATTGCACAGGGGAGCCAGCCATTCTTTCAGGTCTCTGAAGAGCTAGTGTGCCCTATTACAGATCTCCAAGTCTGACATCTCTTAACAAGAGGCATAAGCCCACTCAAGATTTAGCTACAGCTAAGAGCATTTTAAGAGATCTTTATCCTCTCAGGCATGCAAGCACGTGAAACAGTTTCTCATAACTCTCTTTTCAGTTTCCTTAGTTTAAACAGGACTATGCCTCCTGCCTAATAATCATATCATGTAAACAAAGCTCCTTCAGTGATTTTTGCACGGAAATACACCTCTCCCCCAGTGTTCTTCCTATTACAAAGGGCTATCAAAAGGCCTTCCACTTTTCTCCACCTCTGGTAGGAATGAGAGCTATTTCCATTAAATACTTTCAAGCTCTAAATACAATAGCAAATGACAAAACGCCTGTCCCCAAATCATGGTTTTAAAAATTGTAACATAATTTAAAAAATAAAATTAAAAAAAGACTTCATACTGTGACTCCATTCCGGTTTATGAACCTTTCAGACATATTCACATCAAAAGTTGTAATTAAGGCTACAAGCAAGCTTTTTTCTTTTTTTTTTTCTTTTTTTTCTTTTTTTTAATGAAAGTAGAGACTTGAACAAAAAGTACTTGTTTGGGGGAGCTGGGTGCTACAGACACACAATAAATAACAAAAGGCTCGAGATAAAATCAGTATGGTGTATCCCCAAACCAGACATATTTTACTCTGACTTTCACAGTTGGGTTTTGCCTCCAGGCTTCCAGGCAGCTATAAAGCACACTGCTATAGCCCTTTTCTTGAGCTGCATGGTTCATGTGGAAATCTGTGACTGACTGCATTTTGCCAATGGGAGAAAAATGCATAGGGTGAAAAAAAGACAATAAACTTTCTGCAGCACCAAATGTTACAGTTAGTTGGGCCTTGAACATCCTCCAAAGCTTTCCTGTCTCTCTGCTTCCACTATTGGATTACTCAATGCAGTATTTTTTTAGTCGCTATAGAATACATTTGTGAGTTCTTATGTCATTTGTTCAATTCAAAATCAGTTTCCTGATATATTTTCTTTTCAGGAAACATAATCCTAAAGTTATCCTGATTCTGAGCATAAAGTAAATAATGATGAACCTGGAAGTAGAAGGCTCATATTGTCCTTGATGGTTTCCAGTGTGACATCTGGAGGAAGATGCATAAAGAAACAGCAACAACAAAAACACAAATACGTTAAGCAAGCTCAATACTTTCCAGGGCAGTGTATATATACAAGCAGTGCTGATATATGAGAAAGGGCATGCTGAGGATTAAGTTGGGAAACACAGAAACTCCTTTTAAGAAGATATAAATAGTGGAAACAAGTGAAAAGAGAAATGAAAAAATTCTAAAGGCCAAGATGAGAAGAGTATGATGTAGTAACAGCAGGGAATGAGTAAAGGCTTCTAAAATGAAAAATCGTAATTGTCATGTGGTGATGGAGCTGAGAAATATAAACAGAAAAGCCACAACAATAAGAAGGTAAGAACATTAGACTAACAATAGGCCACTTTCAGAAAAGATGAGGACAATGAGTAATGGAAAGAAGTGAAAAATATGTCTGATCTGCATGAGCTTTATAAGCGACTGCAGAGATTATGGAGGGAAATGAAAAAATAGGCACAGGTTATGTGCTTGATGCTGAGACACAAAACAAATAAACACGGAAGAGCTTATTCACTGAATCAGAATTTTAAAACTTGGTGAATGTGCTTAAAAATATGCATGCCTGTTTTGACAGTGTGGGAGAGAGTGGTCTAGGGCAGAGCTCCACTTGTTTTTAAAAAGGTATTTCTGTGGTGATAGCAACCAAAATGACACGAGTGTTGCTAGTAAGAAAAGAAAGATGAATAGTGAGAATGAGAGGGGAAGAAAAGAAATTCTGTTTTTTGTTATCTTTTAAGCACTTGTATCTCTCCAAGAGGAAGATAAGAGAGGTAGGAACAGAATTATTGATGAGAATGTGGGCAGACAAGAAAAAAGAAACATACTTAGGTGCCATAAGCATACCAATATCATTGGTCAGGAGCAAAAGTACTGTTGATAGGATAAATGTAAAGACAGCATACAGACCCAAAACAATAGCCTGGGCAAACTGCTAAGAGAAGCACTTCAAAACTGTTAAAAATCAAGAAGATGCAGTTGGTCAGACTGGAAGAAAGGTGAGCTGAAAATCCAACATCATGCTAATGAAGAAGAAAGAAACAATCTGGTGTCAAACACAGCTCAGGAGATTTGATTCCTGCACAAATCAAGGATGTCTGGTAGTAGGATGTCATGGAACAAGAGCACTGAAGGGCTACAATGGCTCATCTCTTAAAGCCTGAGGATTATCATTAAGGTTACATTTTTCTCCCACAGAATCTCCTTCTAACTTGATGCGTTCCTAACTTGGTGACTTTTACTGATCTGCATCTGAGGTGTTTTGTGGTTTTTTTTTCTAGAAAGGGCAAAGCAGTCACATGGAAATGGCAAAGAGCAATGTCTTAGGCAGAGGAAATCATAGAATCATAGTATAACTGAACACGCTGAGTTGGAAGGGACCCACAAGGATCATTAAATCCAAATCCTGGCTCCCCATATGATCACTCAAAATCCAAACCCCATGTCTGGTAGCACTGTCCAGATGCTCCTTTAACTCCATCACTGGTGGCCGTGCCCACAGCCCTGTGCAGCCCGTTCCAGGCCCACCGCCCTGTGGTGCAGCCCCTGTCCCTCACCCCACTGCCCTCCCCTGACACAGCTCCATGCCGTTCCCTCGGGCCCTGTCGCTGTCACACAGAGCAGAGCTCAGCGCTGCCCCTCCGCTTCCTGTGAGGAGCTGCAGCCGCCATCAGGCCTCCCCTCAGCTCCTCTGCTCTGTGCTGAGCACAGCAAGGAGCCTCAGCTGCCCCTCATACGTCTTTTCCTTCAGATCCTTCCCCATCTTTGTAGCCCTTCTTTCGGCACTCTTGTCTGAGTCTGTGTGCTTAAGTTTGTAGAATACAACTACCACTTTTCTCTGCTACAGTAGGTATACCACAACTGCCCACTCTAGAAAATGGTATTTTAACGTTACAGTCTTAATCTGTAGCACAAACATCTCTAGGAAAGACTTCAAAAACCACAAAATTGAAGCGCTGAATGACTACAACCGAAATAAGTCACAAGGCAAGAATGAAAATGAGGCATAAAGACTCCTCTAGTTGATTCTCGTTTATATAATAGGAAAAAAAATAAGTTTATGCAGAAATAAAGAGATATCAGAAGGAAGAAAGAGAAAGCACTTTCACAATCTTGATGAGACTGAAAAAAAATGTAGTGCAAGAACACATTGAATGGATATGAAAGAGTTAAAGTAACTTCAGTTATATCCTTGCACATATCTTAGAGGAATAATCCATGTAGGTGGAAGAAAATAATAGCTAATTGCACTACATGAACCTTGATTAGTTTCAGTAGCAACTGCTATTTTTTCTGCAATTTTAAATAAATAATTTCTTTATTTCTGCCTTAAACTGAACCTGTAGAGCTGCTGGACAATGTTCAGCAATCACCTGCACTCACTTCAGAAGCAGTTGCTCTTTACTTATTACTGTATTTCAGTACAGGATTACTTGCAAGCATCAAAACTACACTGAAGAGTCGTTCCACTCCAATAGCATGCTTTCACTGACTCAGGCCTCCCAAGGGGAAAGAACTGGCAGAATTATTTCATGTTCTTAAGGGCAAAGAGAGAGTTAATTTTTTTTCCTCCTTAAAGCTTGAGAATTATTCTTTGGACTACAGAGTTTGCAAAGAGTGTGTGCAGACACATATGCATGTGTTAACCAAAACTACTTCAAAAAAAAAAAAAAAAACCATGAAAAATACATAATCAAGCACTGCATTGAAGCAAGAATTACAATTGTTAGGATAGCTTACCCTCAAGCTTCTTCCCTGCTTATTATTATTAAGGATAACTATATATTATCCTTATCACATTCATTTTTTTCTTCAAGCACTCAAGAGCATACAGCAGTCTGATTTCCTCCCAAATCCATATATATCTACTGCAGTGAGTAGGATGGAGCCCTGGGCAGCCTGGTCTAGTATTAAATGGGTAGGTTGGTGGCCCTACATGTGGCAGGGGGATTGGAGATTCATGATCCTTGAGGTCCGTTCCAACCCTGGCCATTCTGTGATTCTGTGGTGCTCCTTGAAACAGGTGGTAGGATTCTTCAGCAAGCAAACATTACTGGTCTCCCCTTCTACACATGCTTACCTCCTGGGAAAATCGGTTTTGTAAGTTTAAAAATCTCTTGTTCACTTGTGTGAGTTGCATTTCCTTGGCAGATTATTCCTGATCTCACTGCCCTTGGCAGCATTAGTGGGATCACATTTTTACACAGCTGAACTGTAACAATTTCTTCAAAGTATGAAATAGAAGCATTCTTTCCTTCAAAGCAGCCATGCATGCTTTCTTCTTTATTCTGTTTGTTCAGGTGTTTTTTTTAAGTCAATGAACACTTTATACCTTGTATTCATTGCAAGAAAAATAAATTCTGCTCCATTACTATTATCTGCATTTTGTTTGTGGCATCCACTACTGAAAATTAAGAATTTCACGTCTGAAATTCCTCTCTAAGACTTAAGTACAATCTGTAAATGACGTTTCCTCAGCAAAAATTCTAAACATATCTGGCAGGAATGAAGTAGAAAGTGACATCTCTGATTATCTCTTGCCAAGCCTCAAAGAGCTGTTGTGTCCTCTTTCCCAGTTCCCTGGAGAGAATCAGTACAGTAAACATCGCCTTCCAAGGTACTGCATGTAGGAGCAGCAGACACACTGGCAAAGGTGACCTAGCAGAAAGCATTCCTGCCAACTTTCTTTCAAATTCAAGGGGTTATTATGAACTATTTAATGCAGACTCTGCTTATATGTGGTGAATTAACATGTTACGTCTCTCATGAATTATATCTACTTATTTATATAGCATAGGAGATGGATAAGGGTATTGCAAATACAAGGTAACTTAAAATTTACCCAGTCCTTTTATGTGATCGAAATATGGAACTTCAGCCTTTCTGAGACCCTAGAAAGATGAGACAGCCATTCTTCAATGCTTTTTCCCTTTGAAACATGTATTCTCATAAAAGTCCAATAAAGGAGATTACCTCCAACACCGCATCAACTTTTATTTCATATCTTTTTATTTCTTAAGCAGACTAATAGGATTATCAGTACTATATCCTGGAATTCATATTCAGAAGTAATAGCAACCAAACCTTTGCCATGGAGACCAGAGTACTGTGAGGTTTTTTGTATGGTTCTTCAGAAGGCATTAAAATGCAGTCAATAAACTCATCCAGCAGAGAGGGACAATGAAGCAAACAGCAATGACATGACTGTAAAAATCCAGAAGGTCTAGTTGTTCTCTTGCTCTCTCTTAGAGAGAGAGAGAGAGAGAGAGAGAGAGAGAAAGAGAGAGAGAGAGAAAAAGAGAGAGAGAGAGA
>JAPSGF010000036.1:3256614-3415132 GCA_035772895.1 Perdix hodgsoniae | reverse complement strand
GGAAGGAAGGAAGGAAGGAAGGAAGGAAGGAAGGAAGGAAGGAAGGAAGGAAGGAAGGAAGGAAGGAAGGAAGGAAGGAAGGAAGGAAGGAAGGAAGGAAGGAAGGAAGGAAGGAAGGAAGGAAGGATTTGTTCATGGGAATTAATTTATGCACTCATATCTTCATTGGGCAAGAAGAGTTTTAAAGTTACCATTACCACTTCAGCCCTGTAGGTCTGTGCTGATAGCCTGCTCCTGCTGTTCCTATATATATACCTCCTTTTTCCCTTTGAATCATGCCACTGTGCAGATTCATTTCTCCTTGCCCTTTCACAACTCTCCTGTTCTCATCCCCGTGCCTGACAAACCAAGCCCTGTGTGGAAGCTGCCTTCCCTTGCTGCACTCTCTTCAGAGCTGTACTGTGTGCTGTCTCCATTCCCATATCCAGCACTGCACTGCCCAAGAGCAGTAACTCCAAACAAAGTCTTACTGAGCTCCACTTGAGGAACAAACAGAACTCTCAAGTCTAAAAGTGAAGGCCAATAGAGAGATAGAACACTTTCAGTGTTAAAAGGGGTCCTTGGAAGAAATTATCTCCTACATCAGTTGCTGCTGATATTTTTAGAGAACAATACATGACCAGCTGGAGAGGAGCTCTTCAGAGAACGAGCTGGGTGTACTGGTGGTCAACAGGTTGGCCATTAGCCAGCAAAGTGCCCTTGTGGCCAACAAAGCCAACAGTATCCTGCGGTGCATTAAAAAGAATGTGGCCAGCAACTGAGGGAGGTGATCCTCTGCCTTTACTTAGCTCTGGTGAGGCCATATAAATGGAATACTATGTCTAGTTCTGGGCTCCTCAGCTAAAAAAGAAGACATGAATCTCTTAGAAAGAATACAGTGGAGAACCACAAAAATGATTAAAGGTGTGTAGCATCTCCCACATGAGGAAAGGCTGAGAGACCTGGGACTGTTCAGTCTGGAGAAGAGAATGTTAAGACAGGATCTTATCCCTGTTTATAAACATCTAAAGTACAGGAGTTAAGTAGATGGGGTGGACTCTGTTAGATGGCAAAGAGTGACAGAACAAGAAACAGCGGGCACAAACTGGAACATGGGAAGTTCCATACTAACACAAGGAAGAACTTCTTCAGTCATAGTGACAGAGCACTGGAACAGGCTGCCCACACAGCTGTGAAGTCTTCTTTCTATTCTGGAAATATTCAAGACCCTCCAGGATGCTTTTCTGTATGACCTGCTGTAGGGAACCTGCTTTAGCAGCAGGTTGAACTGGGTGATCTCCAAAGATTCCTTTCAACCCCTACAATACTGTGATTCTGTGATTGTCTAATACTTATGCCCAGATTTGTTTTTACGAAAACAATGGAAGACATATACTTCACAACTTTCTTTTGATTACTTTTTTTGCAGTACCCAGGCATTGCGGATCTGTTCTTCACCAAAAAAAAAAAAAAAAAAAGAAAAGAAAAGAAAAAAAAAATCTCCAACTAGACTGTTTTTATTTTTAAGCTACAGAACAATTTGTTTTTCTTCAGTGCATTTCTCAAGAAGGCACTCACACAAAATAGGACAAGTTTCTGGCAGATCTGCAGCTCAAAGTTTAGCAAAGTTATAAGATTCTCTCACTACAGATGCTGGGTTTTATCTACTAGAAGTCATGCAACAAGCTCCAAGTAATGCACATTTTTAATGTCTGTCATAATAATAGTATAAACTATTAAAAATGAAAGAAAAAAAAAAATGAAATAAAATCGCCAGATATTGCCCTGATCAGCAATAAATCAGTCTGGCTTACCTCAGCGAGCTCAAAAATTATAAATGAGAAAAGAATCACCAGAAGTTTTTCCAGCTCTTTTTTCAGACTTCTGCCTCTTTTGGCTGTCTGCCTATGAGAGTCTGTGTCTCTGAAACAGCCTCCCTGATGCATTGTTTCCTGAAAACAAAGAATACAAAAAGGCAAGCATAACGATTCTCATTCATGGATACTTGAAACAAACAGCAGAAGACATAAGTAATGAGAAGGCCTATAAGTCTGTATCTGATGAGAAATAATGAAGTATCTTACAGACAGAGAAAAATTGAAGTGCAAAGGCATGTAACATTTCACACATTAATAATGTAATCATACTTTCGAAGATAACGCATCTTTCTCATTTTTTTTTAGAGAGGGATAGTGGTGTTTTGCCTTAGAACTTACTTTATCTGGACCACTTCATTTACCATCAATATCAAGCAACTGTAGGACAACAGCTGTTTTTCTGATTGATTTGTTTAGCCTTATGTTTTTAAGTTCTATCCTGCAGAAAGCCCGGCACTCACCACTAAAACAGTTCATTCTCAGTTTCCAAAACTATGTGTGAGTTTTAAGTAGCATTTGAGGCTTATCATTAGCAATAATACTCAAAAGGCTAAATATACCCTTGAACATCATGAACAAGCATTATAGTTGCTGTTGGAGTTAATTCTGTATAACACAATTCCATTTCACCTTTCTCTAGCCCCAATAAAGCATTTCAGGAGTCTCCAGAGGCCCAGAAGGATAACAATAAGACTTCATTTTACCAAGCTGATAGCTCAAAACCTTTCCCAGATGCACTGGGTTTTCCCTCTGGCTTAGATGCTACAAATAGTTCAGAGCTTGTGGATTACTTTGCTAGTAACATCTTCATTTTTCATGCAGGTGTTCATCTTTACATGTCTAACTGAAGAACTTTAATCTGTGTAAGATACTTTGGAAACAAAGAGCTCAAGTTTGGTATTTTTTTCATCAGAAAGAAATGGGACACAAAGTAGATTATTTAGATCAAGGTCACTTGGAGCAGTGTCATAATTTTATTTTCAGCAGGATGAAAACTTTTCCCATATCCCTGCTACTATTTTGGACAAAACCAATGTAAATTTTGTAAACAAAGCTCATTTTTCAAAACTAGAAAGCCAAAGGAGGGGAAAAAAAAAAAAAAAAAAAAAACAAACAAAAAAAAAACCTCATTATAAGACTGCAAATAATCCTTTAGCAAAATGAAAATGATTTAAAAAAGAATTAATCCTACCAAATACATACCTAGGCTGCCATTCCAAATTCTCTTTCAGCCAAGTGTCACTCAGACACTTGATCTGAATTCCATGATTCAGCCTTCAGCATTTCAGATTTCATTTACTGCCCTCCCCTTTATATAGAATGGCTTAGGTTGGAGGATACCTTAAAGATCACCTAGTTTCAGCCTCCTGCAATGGGCTGGTAATTTGTTGGTCCAGGAAGAGATGAAAGGAAGGAAGCTCTGTGTCTGCATGGCAGTCACTGAGTTGAGGAATATAAGTTAAATAAAGTACAGATCTTTATAGGTTATGGCAAAATGCACCTGCCACATGCAGTCTTCAGAGTCTCAGCCATGGTAAGCAGCAGAATGATAATGAAAAATGAACTTAAATATAAAAAAAAAGCAAGTTATAAGGACAGGCTGCGGGAACTGATTTTACTGTGCATGCAACCATTTATTGCTTGAACTTTTCAGAATGAATTTGTTATGCAGAATACCTCAAAGAAAATAAAGACAGCCAGCAAATTCCCAACTTTAATTTGGCTGCACTGATTGTATGGTCCATTATAAGATTCCTCTGCGTTTCCAAGGACAGGCATAGATATAGACCCACAGCTGTATTAAATGACAAGCTTATTAAAAAACAGCTTCTGAGCAGGGTGCAGCCAGGATCATACCTGTAACCTCCTTGTTGAATATACGGTACACAGATGAATTGTAACAAATCTGTAATCTGTGCATTTATCTTCCCGAAGTGACTAACGCGCTGACTTTCACGGGCACACTCTGTTCTAACTTCTTCATTTCCCAGTAAACACTGCTGAGGTCTAAAAACTTCTGAAAAGCTTTGACCAAGCTTACCAGTTTCCTGAACATTCAGTAACTAGCAAGTCTTTTTACTCATACTATTAACAATAAATGAATAGTCCACCAATGCCAGGCAAGAGGATTGCAGCCCTCCATAGTTATGAAAGTATCTGAGTAATCTCAGCAATATGTGCCAGCTGTGAGTGTGGTGTTTTTGAAGTGCTGTTAAAGTTCACTGCATGTTTAATTTTTCATAGTTTATAAATTTATAACCATTGCCTATTTGTGGTGTAGGAAGGTCTGGAATCAGAAGGTCGATACTGGATCATTTAAGGACTAACCCACAAATAATTTCTTCCATGGTGCCAGAGGATAGTGTCAAGAGAGCCTGCAGAGGTTTGTGAGGAGAAACAACACTTTTCTGAGAGTGGTCAATGCATTCAAAAGGAATTCTGCAGTCTGCCTCTGATGCGGGGCAGAAACTCAAACATCTACCCTCTCAGTTAGCAATGAGCCACATCAGGCCCACAGTTAGCAAAATTTGTGATACACAAAGGACAAAATACAGTACTAATTGTATGAACAGGATTGTAGCATTGGGATGTTTGAGACCCTAATCTTGACCTCTGCTCTTTTGCTGCTGTTTGAGGCTACAGTGTCTGGGCCAGACAGGCTTTCAGCCACTTAAACATGCAGCCATGGTTCTGCCTCCCCATTCCTTTATTCCTGGTCTTTTCCACAAAGGAGGGATGGTGGCATATTGGAAGATTCTGCTCTAACTAGAAAACAAGCAGCAAGCAAGATCTTTTTCCACATCTCTAGCCTTTGGTTGGTGACACCCTTTCTTCCTGACAAAGGGATGAGGTGTTGCAGAGAGGAGGGCAGGAGGGCTTGAGGTCCAAGGGAGAAATAAAACATTCTGGGACATGCAGGTTTCTATGGGAGAAAGAGCCTCCAAATGGAGAGGAGATCATGTCCTATGGAATCTTGGTGAGGTCAAGCATCTTGCTGTAGGGAAAAAGATGTAGACTAAGGACCTCAGCACCCTTCTGGGTGACAGCCTCTATCACAAAGCAAAATCTTAGGATAATTTCTGATCTCATTTCAGCCAGTCTCCAGCAGTGGCAGCAGCAACTAAGAATTATGTTTTCCTCGATTCGTAATGGAGCTTTGACAGAAGACAGTTGGATCTTCAACATCTCATACAATTCAGCTGTAGCCAAAAGAATATATAACCTTTCAAAAATCTATTTGCATAAACACTAATCAAAGATGACACGTCTACTAAGATACTCTACCCACAGTAAAGAGAAAAGACACTAAACATTTCCACCTACATCCCCAACCACGTGTCCTTCAGCCACAAGATTAATTTTGGATTAGTTCTACGCACTGTGCTGTCCTTAAACAAGGCTCCAGACTGTCCATGCCCTCGTTTGGCACAGACACGTTACTAGACCTCTAGGAGCACCACTGGAATAGCTCTCCTGTATGGCACGTCCCTCATCCTGGTTTATTCATCGCCTTGGCAGACATGCAACAGAGCCAAACCATGCTGTCTCCACTGCCGCTCTGCTGCTCAGCTGTTTACTGCTCTGTCATCTGCCAGCAGCGTTTCACTGGACTAGGCACAAAGTACGAAAGAGCTGATGCATGGAGATTGCAAACAGAGAAGACCATTTCCAGTGAGGTCTGAGAAGAACAAAATCTCCTCTCTCCTAACGCTATTGAACTCTTCAGATTAACCCTTTGTGCACTGCAAACCCAGCTGGGTTTCTTGCCATACCAGTGTGCAATTAGTGGTAAAGAGCAATCAGTCTTCTTAAAACTGAAGTATTGATTACACCAACAGTAGAAACACAGAAAGTAGACAAAGCAATTTTAGAATAGAAGTCTTTATTTTGTGTCCATCTCCCCTTGTTCTTACATAATGATAGTGTAGGTCAGCCTGACTTCTTCAGAGGCACAGCTGAGAACTGCTTCGGTTTTAGCAGTCACCTAAAAGCTTCCTGTTTTGGAAAGAGAAGATCTCTTTTTAGACATCCAGAGTTCCTCTGTTCCCATCAGTTCCAGCACTTCTTCTGCATGTTCAACCTTCTTCTCCATTCCTGTTCTCCCTACAGCCTCATTCTAGTATCTACATATAGCAACTGTCCCTCAGACTTAGTTAATACAGCTTGTCCAATAGTTACACGTTTATGGTATGCTGTATTCTCTAAATACTGGTGGAAGGTTATGCTACAGGAACATATGTTGACTGACTTTCAAGTGGCTCACAGTTTAAAGCACTACAATAGGATCAAAGCAGATGAATGCAGACTTGGATCAAAGTCTAGATATACCTGCAAATTTATATGTGAACAAAGGACTTTTCTCACTCCAATGTTTAAAGATTTTTAACAGCTGTTTACTCAAAGAACACATACTTGGAATAACAAAATACAGAGAAAAAAAAAACTTCAAATATGCTAGAAAATAAGGAGCCCCAACATCCTTTATTTGCATCTCTTTCCAGCATTTCATTTATTTTGTATATGTGGTAAATTTTGTGAATGCATTGTGGATGCACTGCATGCAGATGATTTCCTCTCCAAAGAACTGTTTGTGTAGTTGGACTCAGTTCTCTGGAAGTTTATAATGTTTTCTCCCAAAGTAGCTGTTTGCATTACTCTCGTAAGATCCTTTTCTACCATTGTTCAGACATGCTCTAGGTCTGCTCTCCTGCACATGGTACAGCTTGAATCTCATCAGATTCTTTGGTAAATAAAGATGAGCACAGACAGAAATCTCACAACTTTTGTGTGAACATGGGCCTGGCTGTGATGATGTGATGGGAGGATGGAAAGGTTGCACGCACACCGCTTCACATGCAGCAGCTGTCTGGTACACATGTGCTATGAGACTTGTACGTAACTGCAGAAAACAGGACAAAAAAAGTCTGACAAGACAAGTTTTCACTTGCAGACTTAAAGGCTATGCTATATCTTCCATACTTTGACAACTACACACTTCTCTGGCTGGGATCGCTCTCCCCAGAAGTATGGTAATGTATCTTAGCAACAGAGGCGAGGGGGGAAGGCTTACTGTACTGTAAAAGAATTCAAACAAAATGTATATAGCTGCTGACTGTTATAAATACACCCCTACCACTCTGAGGGGGTGTTCAGTTATACTCCTGATTGCTTTCCTTTCTCAGAGGGGCACGGGCACTTCTCCAGCTCTCAGCTCACCCACAAAGAGCCTTAACCAGCCTTCAGCTGCAGCGCTGACGACACAGGTTGTGCAGCACTGCCTGCCCCTGCTCAGCTCCCCCCCCCCAGAAAATCTATTACAGAGCACCCAGGAGATAACCACTGTTGTGAGCCAAACTGCTGCTCCTGCAGGCGTTTGGTTGCTAGCCTCCAGAGCTGCACTTCCTAGCTCCTATGCCCCAAGAAGCTCAAGCTGTACATAGTAGGGCTGCAGTATTTCACCATTCCCTTGTCAGGAAAGGAAAAAGCTTCCTGCCACCTGGGAAGTGCAGGATTTGCACAGTTATACCTATGTGTTTCATACAAGTAAATTAATGTGAATGCAACCTTTATCCATGCCTTCTACCCAAGTTCTCCATCAGGACAATCCTGCTGCTCAATTCCCACCTCCAGAAAATCAAGGCTGATAGCACAGCAAAGTGTTCCTCCTCCCCATGGATGCCAGGGACTGCACCCACTCTGTGCTGTGATGTACAAGAAGCACTGAAATGATCTAAGGGAGGGGTTACAAAGTGAGGGGAAGGGCTCCAGGATTTGAATGACAAGCCAAGGTGCTGAAAACATCAATGAAAAAAAAAAAGTGAAAGGACCTCTTTTCCATCAGTGAGAGCAGGTGGGTTTCAATTTTCTTTCAGAGTATTGTCCCCAAGCAACTCTGGCAACACCTATGAGCAACAGCCTCACCTAAGCGACCTTCCAGCAAAGAGTTTGCTCAGGCTTCCTGGGAGCAAGAACAGACATTGCTTGCCTCGAAGGAAACTTTACTCAATAGCTGTGAAACACCTGGAAATCCTTTGGAGGATTCTTCCCCCTCAGGAACTCCCGCTGCTTGCTATAGCAGATTTCCATGCATGCAGTATGGAGTGGGTATATACTCAAGGATAAAACAGGTGGCTGCTGAGGGTTTGCTGAGGACAGCACGTCAGAGAATCACAGAAAATCCCATATTGGAAAGGACCCACAAAGATCACCAAATCCAACTCCTGGCTCCACATATGACCACCCGAAATCAAACCCTATGTCTGTGAGTGCTGTCCAAACACTTCCTGAACTCTGGCACTGGTGGCCGTGCTCACAGCCCTGTGCAGCCCGTTCCAGGCCCACCGCCCTGTGGTGCAGCCCCTGTCCCTCACCCCACTGCCCTCCCCTGACACAGCTCCATGCCGTTCCCTCGGGCCCTGTCGCTGTCACACAGAGCAGAGCTCAGCGCTGCCCCTCCGCTCCCTGTGAGGAGCTGCAGCCGCCATCAGGCCTCCCCTCAGCTCCTCTGCTCTGCGCTGAGCACAGCCAGGGGCCTCAGCCGCTCCTCGCACACCTTGCCTCTTCACCAACTTCATAGCCCTTCTTTGAACGCTATCTAATAACTTTACATCCTTTTTGCACTGCGGCACCCCGAGGTACACCTGGCTGAGGCTGGGCACACGTCACTTATCTCCTGCAGAGGAGGTGGGGCAGCTGAGGGGTGCAGAGACCAAAAAAGCACGCGTGACTCGGCTTAGATTGGCCTCATGCCATATCTAAAGGCTTCTGCAGCACCCAGCCTCGCAGTGCCATTACTCCAGAGACGCAGAGGCTAATTTCATCCTAAGTGTTCCCATCCTCTGAAAGGCCACACTCGACTGCTGTTATTAATTCCGTGCATGATGAAGACATTTAGAGCCTCACAGCCTTTTTTAATAAGCAGACGCCAGTCATGCCCTGCTCTTATGACAACGCGCTGTTAATGCAGCAGATGAATTTACACACGCACGGACAGGACACGCGGTCACAGAGAGATGGCGACGGCGCTGCTCGGGGGGGGTCGGCGATGCCGATCCCACCGCAGCCCCCCCTTTGCCGTCCCTTCGGGGCTCTCGGAAAGTTTCCGCCCCGCCGGACAGACCGCGCCGACACTACTTTCTCCGCCGCCGCGGGGAGGAGCGCAACTTGTCCGGCCGAGCGCGGGCATCGGGGCCGTGCGGAGGGAACGAGGAGGAGCTCGGCGCGGGGGGGGAGGGGGGAGATGGAGCCGGGGCGTGGGGAAGCCGCTCCCGCCTTCCTCCTCCTCCTCCTCCTCCTCCTCCACCAGCCCGGCAGCCAGGCGGCCGCTGCCTCCCGCCCGAGCCGCCGCAGCCGGGACGCGTCGCCGGGATGGCCGCTCCGGCGGCCCCCAGCCTCCTCCTGCTGCTGGCCGGCGCCGCGGGGCTCAGCCGGGCCTTCTTCTCGCTGCCGCTCCGCGTGTCCCAGCCCGCCGCTCCCCGCGCCTCGCCGCCCGCCCCGCTGCCGCTGAGACCGGGGAGCGCCGGAGGAGGGCAGCGGGATGCCCAGGACGAGGCGGGCGGCCTGGCTTTGGCCTCCGACCCCGCGGGCAGCCTCAACTTTTTGGCCATGGTGGAGAATCTGCAGGGGGACTCCGGCAGAGGATACTATCTGGAGATGCTGATCGGGACCCCGCCGCAGGCGGTAGGAGAGAGGCGGGGGGGCAGCGGGGAGCCGAGTGGGAGAGAGCAAGCATCTCATCTCGGCGGCCGGGCTCCGCCGCGCTCATTCCGACGCAACTTTGTCCCGATGCCGGGCACGGCGCAACTTTTGCAGCCGAGCCCGGAGGGTCCGCTCAGAATCCCCCGCTGAACCGCGCCCCACCGCCGCTTCGGCGTGTGGGGATCGGAGGGAGCCCGAAGTTTCCTCGCGCCCTCCTTCCCCTCCCCTCCCGTCCCCGCAGTGCCCGAAGTTTTCTCGCGGCCGCGTCACGGGACGGCCGGGCTGCGGCGGGGCTGGAGGATGACTGTCAGCTGAGAGGAGCCGTTTCCTGGCAGCCCGCGGGGCTTCCACCCTTCCCTCCCTCCGCTCACCTCTCCCCCCCCCCGACCCGGAGTTTGCTTTCTGAGGCTGAGCCCTGGCGTTCCCCGTCTACACAGAAATCCGTGTTCTGCTTTGGCTGTTCTCCGTAGCCACGAGGCAGGGAATGCCGGAACACCCAGCCTGCAGAGAAGGTGTACATATATCACGGTTTTGGGGGGCTCCTGTGGGATTTTTTTTTTACACCTGGATGTAACAACATTGACCGCTGTTTCTGTAATTGAAGCATTCGATAGCGAGCTCGATATTTAGGAATGAGTGTCTTGCTTTATGATCTATAAATGGGATTAAGAAGGAGCTAACCAGGTCTGAGGTACCCAGGTGTGGCCTGGTAGCCACAGAGGACAGAAATAATCCCTCCTCCACAGTGTATGCTGTGTTTTTTTATGAGCTCTGAGAGCATGGCACCGCGTGGTCTTCATTCCTCGGAGGGACGTTCAATATTGTTTTCTGCCAGCATCAAGATATCAGGTTGAATTGGGCTAATAATCCAACTCTGTGTGTCTTAAATTAAAAAATAATTTCAGGCAGAAAGGGTGAATGCAAAAGATGTCATCTTGCATGTCTAGGGGGATTTTGAAAGGGAAAAAAACGGAAAAGGAAAAATGTGACAGGTTCTTGATAATGTAACTAGAGGTCTGCCCTCAGTATGCCTGGAGACTTCACTTATACTAACAGCCAAGTATTACTTGCGCTGCATGCCATGCAAACGTGCCTTGCTGATTTTTCCACCTGAAAAAACTCTTGAGTCCAAAAGCAAAGCTTTCATCATTTTGAACCAAGTTCTGAGTTCTTTCAAGGTTAATTATTTAAAGGATCTCTCCTGGTGGCTAACACATAATAAGTTTTATTCACGTGAGCAGGCCCACTGTGGTTGCTGTAATGTTATAGATGCGCTTCCAGAATGTCAGACCCCAGCATGCAGTGATGGAGCAGAGTGCAATTAAAATTTCTTTGCTACTTTGGATAGGAATTTGTTATCTTATTTCCTACCTGAAACTGGAAGACTTAAAGACTGTGAATATGCTTGTTGCTTTTCTGCTCTACGGTGAGAAATAGATCTGCTGCAGGACACTTCCACTTGCGTCTCTCACAGTGCTGGCACTGAAAGCAAGTGTCTTGGTACTGCCAAGTGCTGGGATCACGTCAAACTCCATGGGCAGGCAGTTGCTGGAGTCACAGGGGACCGTGATTGGATAGGAAAGGAAAGATGTCTTAGGATAATTTAAATGTTCCTCCCAGCCTGACTTTGCCACACGTTGCAAGCTAGAGTGTATGCCTTGAACACCTCCCTTCTATGACCCCCTGACATGGGACTTTCCCAAAGCTAATTCCCTTCCTCATTCAGCTCCCTTCTGAGCCGAGACACATGGCGCTGCTGCTCCAATGCTTTGCCATGGATGAAGAGGAATCCTGCCAGTGAGGAAGAGCTGGGAGAAATGAGCAGAACGACCAGGGAGCAAGGCTACTGCTCTGCACAGCATCTCAGTGAG
This sequence comes from Perdix hodgsoniae, assembly GCA_035772895.1. Classification (NCBI taxonomy): domain Eukaryota; kingdom Metazoa; phylum Chordata; class Aves; order Galliformes; family Phasianidae; genus Perdix; species Perdix hodgsoniae. The sequence goes on along the minus strand of JAPSGF010000036.1, from coordinate 3,403,707 downwards.
GGTGGGGGAATGCAAACAAGACAGGAACATATCAAGACCAGATAGCAGGCTGTGAAAAAAAGCACAAGATTTAATGTTGCAGTTATAAGGCTGCTTGTGCCTAGTAGCTTTGCATTTAGTGTTGAAAGCCTGCTGTGCCAGTATGGGGGTAAACATTAGTTTCACAGGAGACTTTAGCATTCTTGAACTTGTATTACTACTTAACTGCATTTGTAGAAATTTTTCTTCTCTAATTTCAGTTCTTGGAAGGAAGCTGCTATGAAAGAACTTATATTTTCAGGTCATTTAAGGCACTCAATTTGGCTTTCATTCCAAGTCTGATTTGTCATACAGCAGATAAACAGTACAGAACTGAGCTTCACAATGGCAGTTCTGAAATACTTGTTCTGCCAATATAAAAATAGAGCAGTTGTGTGAAGTCAATTTTTTTTTCCAAGAGAGAAAATTTGAGTGTAGTCAGTCCAATTTTGTAAAGTATTTGCAGTGAAAGTATTTATGACCATTTTCAGTTTTACTATGCAATATCCTGATCGTAGCAGATCTCCAGATTAGCTACCAGATCAGCAATTAGTTGTCATTACCTGCATTAGTTTTCATTAATACACATACGTCTCTTCTACAGGATTATGTGAAAGCTGAAAAAGAAAAAAAGGTTTTGTGCTGTTTTGCATTGAAGAGTGTGATATATTTGTCTCTTGCATCATGAGTGTATGTGTAGTCTCCTATTTCTGATGGCTTACGTGCTTTACACCTGCCTGTATAGGTGCACTTTTTCCAATGCTAGATTTAAATATGAAGAGGCAAGAGTTCAATATGAATTGTGTACACTGCTGTTACTTTTTATTTCTTTAAATAATCTGATGGAGTTCCTTTGCTTTGCCTTTTATTATTTTGCCCGCCCTGAGATTATAAGCACTGTGCAGAACTGAATCAAAGATCATTCAGGCATTTGTTCACTATCTTCTTTATAGTTCTGTTGATATTAATTTTGCTTCTCTTAGAAGCCTTTGACCAATGAAACAGTCAAACTCTGAAAGCACCCCATGTTCTTCACAGCTTTTTTTGAAGTCCATCTGGACCGTATTAAATCTTAGCAAAGAGAGTACTGTTGGCTCATCTCGCCTGTTATGTTAGTCTTTATTATATGAAGTAGTGGCAGTCCTGTCAGTCTTGCTGTGCTTCCAAATTGTGCTTTTGTTGAGATCGTATAAATATTATACCTTCAAATTCGTTGCAAGGGGAGGCTTGGCACGCGCCACTTGAGAGCTCAGAGTCCTGTAGCTGTGGTTTGATTAGTGGGTATTGAAACCATGGTAAGATCTGATTTGTGCTCTGAATACGCAAATCCTTTCTGAAATTTAAACTTCTCATTCTATGCACAAAGAGGTTTTGTTTATTGTTCCTACTAATAGCAGTTTGTTCTGTGCAGGGGGTAAGCAAGAACCTCTCCTATAAACTCCCTTTGAACTTTGCAGGTTAACATAAATGTTGGGTCCAGTGGTCTTTGCTGCAGAACACAAACTTCAATTTCCACATAATCAATGGGAGGTTGTCTTTCATTCAGTTTATTCCAGTTATTAAAGAGAAGAAAGATATGTATTAAATATCTCAAGTGTGTCACAGACTTTTATAATTTATAGCTTGAAGCTTTGAAGGTGATGAACGCACACATTAGCAATTTCTGAACATGCAGCCATTCTTCCTTAATTGTTGATAGCTTTCATTTCATGAGAGTTATAAGGAGTGAATACTGTGAGGAAAGATTCAGCTGCTCTTGTAATCACTTCAATACTCTTACTATGTTAGGTGATAAGTGCCTGATTTCTGCAGCTGTGTCATTCCCCCAAGAAGCTAAGCTTTGTTTTCTTCATTTTGTTTAAAAGGAGTTCACCTTCCTTTTAGATACCAGAAAAAATTCTGAAAATATGATCCTACCAGGTTCAAATACTAGAAGGCAAGCTCCAGCTCAAGTCTCTCATTTCTTTCCCCTTCTTTCGTTTTGTAATAGATATGTGGATCTCAAAAATATATTTTTGAGCTTTTCATGGAAGATGAAAAATGGAATGAAGATGAGTGCTGTGACACATTGAGTATCTGAAGGTGGCAGCACAAAATTCTTTTGGATCCCTCTGCTGGAAGAACTGTAGAGATGCAATGTACTGCTATTACATGATGAGTTGGGTAGATGTGTGGCCTTAGTAGAATATAGCACAGGTAGTACTTTGTAGCAAGGCTTTGTCATGTTTTATTTTGAGAGGTTCATCATGGCCTGCAACGTCTATGTGCAGTGTCACTGAATGGAAGAGGCTAGTTCCTCAGGATGTCCTTAAGGACGGATTCTTTAGCAGGGTGTGTTGTGACAGGACAAGAGGAAATGATTTCAAACTAAATAACGTGGAGAGATTTGGATTGGATATAAGGAAATGTGTTTTGTTTTTTTATGTTTTTTTTTTTTTTTTTGGTAAGAGTAATGAAGCGCTGGCACGGGTTCTCCAGAGAGGTGGTGGATGCCCCATCCCTGGAGACACTCAAGGTCAGGATGGACAGGGCTCTGAGCAACCTGATGTACCTGTCTGCGTCCCGGTGCATTGCAGGGGAGTTGGACCAGATGGCCTTCAAAGGACCCTTCCAGCTGAAATGATTCTATGTGCCAGCACAAATGGGTTGGATTAGAGCCCCACCTGCTTCTCCCAGGACATTTCTCTGAAAGGCACTTAACTTCAGAGCAATGCTAGAATATGTTATCCGGTGTCCCTGGTCATAGCAAACACAGTTGCTGTTCCTGGTGAGCTGGGGCAGAAGGGTGGCTGTGAAGATCAGTGACGTGGCAGAAGGTGGCAGGTTCACGCTTTTTACTGCCCCAAGCATTTCATCCCCTACCAAGGCAAAAGCATCAGGTTAAATTTAGAAAGAATAAACAAGAGTGTGTACAAATAACAATGTTGCCTATTATGAAGGAGTGAATCAGCTGGGATTTGGAGCAGGAGTGATACAAAAAAAAATAAAAGAAGGAAAGAAGCCGGTGGACAAAAGAAAACCCATATGGAATTTGGGGTTATTAAGGGAGGAATATATATATATATATATATATATAAAGCTTCAGTCAGAGGTTTCTGAGCTCTAGGGACAGTATCTGGCAAGATCAATTTTAAAATGACTGTATTTTGCAGTGATCTTTTATTTTTTTAAAGGAAACTCATACTTTGACTCTTTGTGAACATGTTAGCTGCTGTGTTTGGTGTCTGTGTTTTATTATCTTAGAAAATGTCTCAGTTATTGTAGGTGAAGCTGTGATCCAAACTGTTATCTGGTCGTTGTCAAGTATAAGTACATTTGAAAAGAGAAACTGAGGTCGTTACATAGCCCTGCATATATGCTTCTCCAGTCTCAGAATCAAACATTCTTCTCTCCCTTTTCTAACTTGTTGTAAAATATAGAATTGATCAGAATTTATGTTAATAAGTGAAGGAATGTGTTGCTTTAATTTGTGCTCAGATTAGGGCTTAAAATCAGGTTTTTAAAGTAAAAGAGGTAGTATTGAGCTGCCTGAGAAAAAGGACTTTTTTTTCTCTACCATTGATGGAACTGTCATACATCCTACTACTTTTTAGCCTCATTTTGCTATGTAAATGTGAGCTTGTGAAGCAAATGGTATGCATATTGTGCAGATACCAGACTGCTGTAGAAATGAAGAGTTTTAAATTTGTATCTGTTAGCTCAGCATCCTTCAAAGCATTTAAATAGCCCAGGACTAAAATCTATTTCATTTGTAGCATTTTGCACATGAAACCTCTAGTTTTAAAACTGTACGTTAGCTGAATATCTGTCTCCTTTTTTTTCTGTGTATGTCTACATCACAGACACTCATGAGAGGAAACTTTGGCCAGTTGGACCTCTCACTACTGCTTTATGAGGAACATTGTGGGACTGATGATCTGGATCTTATTCTTTATTATTATTTTTTTTCATAAGAGACCTCCTCGAATAGGTAAAGGCTGTGGAATACAGTGGAGAGGGAATTTGAGGGAAATAAGTGAGCTGGAAAAAATCTTAAACAAGTGAAAATTAGAATTCATGGAATACAATTAATGTGTCATAATTAAGAGGCTCTTGAAGAGAATCTATTAAGACAGTAATTGCACTCTACAATCCTGTTACTGCTTACTAGTAATTTTAAATCATGAAAAGTAAATTACTTGTAGGTTTTTGTCATCTTTGCTTAGCTTGTGTGTACTAAAATTAGTTGGTTTTATTTAGCTTTATGTTTGGTGTATTTTTGCACCTAGTTACTAGCAAAAACTGCTGTTAAGTTGCTCTACATGCATTCAGAGAAAGCGTCTTGAAGTCATTGATAGTCCAGTTTTAAAGAGGAAACTTATTAATGCTGCAGTAACACTTGGGAAGCTCCTATTTAAAGACACCCATCGGTTCCTAGAGAGCTGTAACTGCTTTGCCAGCACTGCTTTTTCCCAGTAGGATTTTCTTTTGGGAAGAAAAAGCCAACTCGGGAGCCAAGAGTAACCTTTGCACTTGAGCACCAGAATTTAAACCTTCTCTCATGAAAGGCCAACTCCTGCCATTTGACAGGGAAAAAGCAATCAGGCTGTTTTGGCAGCTCTCTCTTAGGTAATTCCTTCTGATATTTGTTTGTGGATCTGCCTTGTGAGCGGGCTGCAGGCAGTGCCTCAGGGCCTGCTGTGCAGTGAAGCCTACCCTCAGCACTGCAGCAAGGCCAAGTGTGAAGGTTTTCTCCCCACCTAGGCTCTTCTTTCTCGTTTTGCTGCCACACCACACCTCACTTTGCTTCTTGCTTCATGCCAGAAGGTCAGCCTATGGGCTATAAGGGGCTTTTAAGGAATCAAAACGTTTACCTAAAAGGCAGTCATACGGAAGGGTGGTTCCATAGTTTCCCTCAGTCTCCCTCTGTTCCCTGAAGTCATTTTATGTGGTATTAGGAAAGAAAATGCACAGTTCAACTGCAGATTTGTGTTTCTAAATTGCAACTTCGACTGTGAAATCTTGAGGGGGAGGTTTTTATTCCTCTCTCTTTTTTTTTTCTACTTAATTAGAATCATAACTTCAAAAATTCAATGATTATCAGCCTGTTCACACAGAACTCTTGTCAGTGTTTGCAACATAAAATATTGGTAGTTGTAACATCTTTTCAAGACAGAGCACTCTGTACCCTTTTGGAAGTTATTTAGTGCAGTGTTATCAGGCTGCTTGAGCACAGTTTGGAAAGCCCTGTGTTTTCCTTCATAGAAGGTGCTAGGTGTCTACAAGTCACAAGTGAGAGAGAGTTGGGACGTGTCAGAAACTGATTCATCAGTCCTGCTGATGTTTTCCCGTGACTAAAGAGATTTTTATGTATTAATTCATTCATTTTTCTTCCACACTCTCAGGTTGCAGATATGACAGAATAGTCCAAAGGTGGTCACACTTTGAAAAAGTCTGAGAAATGCTGTAGCAAGGTAACATCTGATGAAGTCACACTGCTTCAGTTTATCTGTCACAGAATAATCTGCTCATTACTTCAGGGATGCAAAGTCCTTCAGGGAATAACACAAACATTTCACACGATCCAGAGTGCCAGATTTTTGCATATGACTGCTGAAATAAATAATGCATGGAAAACAAAATCAGAAAGTTTCTCAGCAACCTTAGTTATAAATGCTGGGGTGTGTTACATATTTCAGCTAAAGTTAACTTTCATTGGCACTGTTTATTGTTTAAGTTAGCCTTGTCTTGGCAAATGATCAAATACCAATAATACTATCTACGATTTTATTTGGATTTAGGAACTTTGTTCACATCAGGTATGCCCTGCAGTGTTTTCCATTTCTAATAGTCATACTTTTAGTGCTCTACTGGTCTGGGCACCCCAAGCTTCAGCACGAGCAGCAGAGTGACTGCATGCTGCAAGGCTTTAGGAGAGCCATTCCAGGCAGGACATGAAGTTTAGAAACCCTAGACAACTATGGTTCCTGAGGTACCATCATCACACAATGGATATTAGCTCCTGGCTGAAGCAAATGATAGTTTACTCCTTTGTACAGGTTGATATTTGGAAGAAAGGGTAGCAAGAACCTCCCTATGTGAAGCAGCCTTTGTAAGCCTGAGAGAATAAAAAGTATTTTAACTTTCTGCCCTAAAAACTCAGCTTGGTATCTGAAAATAAAGCTGTGTTCCTGCATGCCTCTGTGTTCTCCTGTGTAATAAAGATTTTTATAGTAGAACTTAGTTAACAATTGTAACGATGTATGAGCCACAGGCAAAGCTAGTTCATTTCCCAGAGCTGCTGCCTCCACAGAATTAGCCAGGGTAAAGAGAGTAAAGTGTGCATGTTTGAGAAGGAGAGAGAGAAATAAATGAGTCCAGGAGCAGGGGGAGTAATACTGCTGCTTTGTATTATTATTTTTTTTTTTTTCAAAATAAAAAATCATATCTTATTTCACTTGAAAATCAAGTCTGCTTTTCAAATTGCCCTTCTGAATTTTTAAGTTACAGTGTTAGAATAAATATGAATAAAAATATCATAATTATTTTTAATAAATCAAACTTTATTGTGACATGGCTTATAAGATTTTTTTTTCTTTTTTTTTTTTTTCTTTTCAATCAAGTAGTCCTTCCCAGTCTTATGAGTTGGAAAGCTGCTTTTTGTGTATTCCTTTGAACTCCACTGTATGATTCCACTAAATACCCATGATAGCAATCAAATTCTGCTCATGGCAGTACCCTAAATAGGTCAGGTGGAATGGGGAGCAGAAGACTATCGTTAGTTGCATTCCCTGTAATAATTACCAGGGTAGTAAAAACAATGGAGTTGAGTCACCTTGTTTGTGCTCAGAGACCTGAGGCTGCATGTGTACATTCCCATGGCTGATCAAGGCAGTACAGAGCAACGGGCAGCAGTTTGACCCAATAGCTTTCTCCAGAGATGTGGCACAGCTTTTGTAGCAGTGAATGCAGTCCAAATAGCCAAATTGCAGTCCTTGTGTTTGTCGCAGCTGGACCTGGTGTGATGTCTTCCCTCCCTTCTTGATTTCAGCAGCTGATCCACTCCTATCCTTTGCCATTCGTATAGCAACAGCCCAGTGGCTGTGTAAAATTAGGTGGTGGTGGCTATCTCTCCAGGTGGAAACATCCCTATCTGGCCATACTGTAGAAGTTTTCCTAGGCTGAACAAAATCGAGCAGTGCTGGAAGTCCCATCCTGAGGAACAAGTTGTGACATTTTTATAGCGTAGGTCATGACTTCAAATACAGGGAGCTGCAGAGTGAGTGTTTCCAGGAGGGTGCTTATGTTTGGACCTCCCTGTGTCCCACAGTCCTGGCCAATTCAGGAATGCCAGTGTGTGACCATGGGCTAGCCCATGGTTTTCTGGCCTGCAGAAGGCAGAGGCTGCTTTCACAACCGTAAACTCCACAACAGCAGTGAGGTGGGCATTCTCATGTAGTCGTGTCCATTGGTTTTATTGTTTTGGAAAGATATATTTCACTGTTGCGGTGTGCAGATGAAGATTGTCTTAAGAAAAATGAAGCTTATCTGCTATGATTTTGTTACAGCGTTTTAGGGAAATGGGTGGAATATACTGTATAGGCATTCAATGTCCTGCTTTCTGAAAGGCACAGAAAAGATGTGAGAGAGACCTTTCTGTAGGAGTCCTTAGGTACAGCTGGAAGAATGTTACAGCAAGCGGCTATACCGTGTGTACAGCACCTGGGTGAGGACAGCCTGCTCTGGGAGAACAGCTCAGCCTGATGTGTCTGTCTTGTCCTTCCTTCACCTTTCCTCGTGCAGCTCTTCAGGCTTTGAAAAACCTTTACTAACAAACACCCGTCTCTGAAACTAACATCTTGACAGGGAGAAAAAAAACCTGAAGAGAGTCATGTAGCTACAGGAGTGAACTGACAGGGAGAGGAGAGGGAAAAGGGCTTTTGAGATCAGGTCGAGCATGCAGCATTCTTAAAAGATGGATTTTTCTCACTACTATCCTGCAAATGTAGAAGTACAGGAGTGAGACAGAGATTCTCCTCTTAGGCTGCTGCTGGCTCTGCCTGCTACTGAAAGATCATGTCTTTGACAAAAGGAAGACTTAAAGTAATATTCGTGAGGCTAGAGATACCTCCTAGTCTACACTCAGGAGTGTTAGGAATGGATTTCATAAGGTGTGTTGAAGTATGAAATGTGACCTTTGATTAGTTATATTACTTCCAACTGACACAGTAAACATGGGCAGTGACTCACGGTATAGAAGCTTGTATGTGCGGCATGAGGAAGGTCAGATTAGCCGGGGCAGGCTTTCAGTTTATTTGGTGTAGCTTGGCTCTGCGTAAATGTGTAAAACTTTCAACCCTACAGATACTGCGGTGGGAGGCGGGTTTCTTTAGAGTATAGGACTTCTGAAAGTAGGCAGAAAAAAGAAATACGAATGCAATTTCTTTTTTCAGACAGCAGTTTCTCTGATTCTAATGAACAATAGAAGTAAAGAAAAGGATGGACTGACAAAATAAATTGGAAGCTAATTTTGTAGAGCAGAAAGCCTTGGAAAATTGAAATTCTAAACTGTATGCAGCTTCTGGCTATAATAATTCACTGCATATAATACATTAACGTAGGCTTACTGATTTCATTTCCTTTAAAAAAATAAGCAAAGCAAAAACCCCTTCTTCATATTCTGAAAAGTAATATATTAGCATGATGAGTTCTTTTCTCCTTTTTCTTTTTTTTCTAAAACAAAACAAAATTACCCTCTGAAATGTTTGACATAGAACTGTGTTTTTTAGAAGTATGCTCTAAGAAATAGTGGTAGACAGAACAGACATAGCAGACAGCTAACCTAAGACACTTGAGGTGGATGGTTTTTTGTTGTTGATTTTTTTTTTTTTTTCAGTGAGGTATTTGTTTTACAGGGAAAGTTTAGCTTCAGGTCAGCTGAAACAATTTGACAGTGTTTTTCTTTACTTCAGGAATGAAGTGTGGTTAAGCACATGGGTATTAGTGCATAGATGCTAAGGAGGAGCTGGCTGGGGACAGCGAAACCATTTATGGCTGGTGGGTGTTCCTGTATTTTGAAACAACTGTGCAGTCCTTCCCACGTCTCTCCTGCTCTCCTATTTACTGAAGAGCTATAAGCTCTTTCCTTTCCCCAGGCCTTTGTTCAGCACATACAGCCCCATGAACTCATAGCTATATCACATGGCTGGCCATTGCTCCATAGAGCTCGGAATCCTGCCCAGCAGGGCCCAGCAATCCTGTTCTACACTTAGTGGTTTCAAAGCAGGAATGAGGTCCAGGTTCAGAAGGTGAGATCTGCCATGGTATTCACAAGACTATCTCCAAGACTCAGGCTGCTGGTTGAAACAGTCTTCAGGCGTTTCTTCTATTTCTTGTTAACTGTCGGATTACTGAATTAATAGCTGTCTCTCCAACACATTGACTCTGTGTTCAGTGGGGAAGGAGTGAGCTTTGGATGGGATGCTCGCTAATTCAGATGTGGCACAAAGCTCAGGTGCTCATTTCTCTAAACCAAGGCTGAATGGGCACTGGATTCCTAGTGAGCCTTGCAGTAAGACGGGAGAGTTAGTCTCGGTGGTATTCAGCCTACACTTCTCTTTCCTCTCAGTGCTGTACTGTAATTAGTGGAAAATTGATGAATTTAATTCCTGTACACCTACTAACAGGTGGAAACTTGCTCTTGGTCTAATGTGGGCTTTCTGCATACTTAACATGTAAATGCCTGATGCTTTCTGCTTTCATTCTTGCATTTCAGGATGTGTTTGTGTTTTCTTGTGTTTGTTGGTTTGGTTTTTTTTTAATCTTACACTTATTTAAGCATGTTGTAATCTTTGAATTCACAAACATCCTTAGTATAAATATAGAAAATATATGTTTTTTCCTCCCTGAAATTTGTAAGCACATCAGACTGTTCTTAGTAACAACTAATTGTCTGCTTCACATTAGAAGTAAAAGATGATGAAGTGCTGCCTACAGTGGGAAAGGCTGGAGAAGATGCAATAAGCTTACATTCTGTTAAAAGACGATCACAGTTTTCCACAATCTTGCACAGTTCAAGCCTTCCAGTGTTGGAAGGTATTCCTATGCCTGTAGATGATTGTTGTTAATGAACTTGTTCTGAGTTGTCCAGGTTTTCCTTAAAACACAGTATCTAGAACAAGGCATGGCTTCAGTTGAGGTATAGCTGTTTTGACGAATGAGGGAAGTTGTTTCGCACGCATTTTTGTCAGCTATTCTGTGTCCAAGTCAGTGATACAGGAGAGGATCTTCTATCTGGAAGAAAAGAGGGGAAAAAAGGTCAATCTTTTCTGAAAAGGCAGTGAGAAAAAATTGCTACGATTCACACAGCACTAAGATAAACAAGTAATTGCTCATGTTCAACAGCAAAGCATGTTCATATAACATGAATAGGATGGATGTGTTGTATGATGAATCTAGACACAGCAAATAAATTCCAGCTTGAAAAATAAGATACCACATGAGACAGTGTGTGCAGGAAGAATGTTAATGTTGAGGAAACTGAAGGAAATGGTGGAAAGGAAGGTGCAGAAATGAAGAATAGATATTTTCCTTTGTTACCAGGATTGATTGGCTTTTTTTTTTTTTTTGTCTTTAAACCGTAATAGCCTTCCCTTATTGTCAAAATGATAATATATATAAAGCACTTCCTGTAATATTTCTCTTCAAAATGACTATTCATCAGTCCCAGAGTCAGATGTTCATATTTCAAGTCACAATTTAGTTTAGCAAGTTTATACTTTAGAGCAATCAGTCATCTTTAGCATTTGTGTTTCTAATACAAATCTCGACTACAGAAGCACACAGCTCTCTTAAACAGGGAAAGATTGGCTAATCCTGATAGTACTTTTCATCTTCTGGCAAAGAAAGAAATTATTACACTTCTAAGGAGAAAAAAAAGTATTTTTCCCAATCCAGCAATTCAGATAATGAAAAGATGTGGGGCAAGAGACTCTGTCTTCTGTTAGCCCCATGCAGGTGTGATGGTGGCCAGTGACAGAAAAGTGTCTTAGAAGGCAGGTGGTGGTAGAGTTAAGGTAAAGGTTATATAAATATGGGATCGCATCTCAGGTCCTGACAATATTTGGGTATGTGATGGGGGGAAATGACAGCAAATGCTGAGCAAATTCTGGTGGACTTGATCTACGGCAGCTCTGAAGAGCCTCTATTTACAATTTGTTCTCCAGCTTACTCCATAACCTACAAATATACCACACTTTCTCTGACAGGCTTCTGCTCTCATCAGAGCATGAATTGTCTTTAGTAATATGCTTGACTGTCTGGTTTGGCCACCTTTTCATGCTTCTATAGTTCACCTCCTCCTGTGTCCCTAAGCGTGACGTTGCAGTAAAACATGGGCACCACCTGCTTAACAAACTCAATTAGCAAATCTTTAATTGCTTTGCCATTTTGATTTCTTGCACCACCTCTCTTATCTCAGCTGACTCAGTTAAACCTTTCTAGAGGAGAAGTAGCAAAGAATTTGTCTGTTGACTCCTGTGAGGTGGCTTCCCTCAAAGCAGCACTTGGAAATTCTCCTGGATCCAACATGTCTGGGCTTCCCACTTCCTCATTCTCCACAAAGGTGGAGTGTGATAAGGTCCAGCCCACAGAGTTGGGTAGGGAATTTCTCTAGTGTCACCAGTGGTATGCAACAGTCAGTCAAACAGATAAATAAAATTCTGTATTTCTCTGCTCAGCCCTGGTGAGGCCACACCTGGAGTGCTGGTTCCAATAGTGGGCTCCCCAGTACAAGAGAGGCATGGACATATTGGAGAGAGCCCAACAGAGTACCACCAAGATGATGAAGGGATTGGAGAACCTCTCCTGTAAGGAGAAGCTGAGAGTGGGGCTGCTCAGCCTGGGGGTGAGGAGCTCAGGAAGGTCTCATCAACGTCTATAAATACCTGAAGGGTACATGCAAAGAGCCCAGTGCTAGGACAACTGGGAATGGGCACAAACTGGGACGTGAGAGGTTCCACCTGACTGTCAGGAAGCACTTCTTCACTGTGTAGATGATGGAGCACTGGCTCAGGTTGCCCTGAGAAGCTCTAGAGTCTCTTTAGATATATTCAAAACCTATCTGGTTTTGCTGTAGTTGGCCCTGCTTGAGTAGGGGTTGGATAAGGTGACCTCCAGTGGTTTCTTCTCTCCTCAGTCTTGTGATTCTGTGAAGTGGTGCAAGGCTGCTGAAGTCCAGGGACTGCTTAACAAGCCATGAAAAATTGCAGAATCCTGTCGCTGCTCCAGTGTTCAGCAGCAGTGTGCCAGTCCTTTGTACAGACTGACAAATACACCCTTTTTTGTTTCTGTCCTGTCTGTCCAGTGAAATATAAATCATTCTATAAGCAGAAATGTTCATCACAGAGGCTTTCAGTTTATGTGCAACTTTGCAGGCCCTAGACATGCATCCAAAGATTCCTCTGACTCATGTTTTAATTAGGTTTTATTTCTTTATCTCAAAAGGAAGAGATGAAGAATCTGCTTTAAAGCTTAGTCTTCTGCATTTATTAGGAAGTAGGCTGTAAGTGCTAATTCTGGATAACACTGAAAATAGTGTATAGTAACTGTACCTAAAAAGCCACTGTATATTATAACATTATTAATTTGTAGAAACAAATTGCTGAAATAAGCTGACTGACAATCTATGCCAATAATTACACATAATAACTGTGGGCAAACACAGCATATAGTTGCTAGAGTGTTTTCTGCTTTGTGTGATGGCTCTAAGCAATTCTTGCCAGATGGGCTGATAATGTAATTAGGAATCATTGTGTTAAATGAGGCAGTATTTAAATTGGCAACTAATTTTCCTATCTATTAACCAGCTTAAAAAAGAAGAACTGTTACCCAAATGATTTCCAGCTGCTAATCCCACAGCACTTCTTTGCACTTCTTTAAGCACTGTTTAGGAGATTATTTTCTGTAGGGCCTAGTATGTGTGGGACAAAAGAAGAAAGAGAGGGAGTTAAAACATGTTACAGTTTCAGGAGTTTTTAGACGGGATGGATTTCTACTAAGCCAGTGTATCATGGTATGTGGGAGCAACTCAACAAACCAGTAATGGGATGCTTCCAATTTAGAAGTCTCTAAATGTGGACAGAAAATGTTTTTACTTTGTGATAGCTTACTGTGTGGCATACTCCATCAAGCAGAGTAAGACTATAAGCCCTATTTTAAGCATATGTGTAGGAGAAATCATGGAAACACAGCAGGACAAGATTGTGAATGGTGTATGAATGTTAGTAGCGTGTAATGTTCACTCTCTACTGGGGAAGAGAGAGAGAACAATAGAAAGATGGGCCCTTGGGTCAAGATATCCCAGGGAAAGTATGATCATTTGTGGTTTTCATTGCAGTGTCTTACGGGTCCAGCTTCATTGGACCTACTGGCTTCATAGAGTAGCTCAGGTTGGAAAAGGCCTTAAAGATTATGAAGTCTAACTGCAACCTAACCATACTACCCTAATTCTAACAACCCTCTGCTAAATCATGTCCCTGGGCACCACATCCAAATGGATTTTACACACATTCAGGGATGGTGACTTAACCACCTCCGTGGGGAGCCTATTCCAGAGCTTAACAACCCTTTCTATAAAGAAGTGTTTCCTGATATCCAATCTAAACCTACCCTGGCACAACTTAGGGCCATTTCCCCTCATCTTGTCACCTGTCACCAGCGAGAAGAGACCAACCCTGCTCTTGCTATAACCACCTTTCAGGTTGGAAGAGAGCAATAGGGTCTCCCCTCAGCCTCCTCTTCCCCAGACTGAACAGCTCCAGTTCCTTCAGTCTCTTCTCATAGGGCATATTCTCCAAGCCCTTCACAAGCCTTATTGCGCTTCTTTGGACCTGCTCCAAGCACCTTAATGTCCTTTCTGTACTGAGGTGCCCCAAACTGAACACAGTATCAAGGTGAGGCCTCACCAGTGCCAAGTACAGGGCAGGATGACTTCCCTAGTCCTGCTTACCACACCATTCCTGATACAAGCCAGGATGCCATTGGCCTTTTTGGCCACCTGGACACACTGCTGGCTCAAATTCAGCTTACTGTCAGTCAGTACACTGAGGTCCCTTTCCATCGGGCAGCTTTCCAGCCACTCCTCCACAAGCCTGTAGGGTTGCCTGGGGTTGTTGTGGCCAAAATGCAGGACCTGACACTTGGCTCTATTGAAATTCATACAGTTAACCTTGGCCCATCGATCCAGTCTATCTGTCCCTCTGTAGTGCCTTTCTCCCCTCTGGCAGAGGGACACCATACTGACATTCTGCTACAGGCCTCCTGACCAGGAAGACTAAGTGGATAAGGCCCTCTGTAAACAGATGTGAGCAACTTCAAGTTCACAAAACATGGTCCTTATGAAAGACTTCTTCTACCCCAATATCTGTTGGAAGTACAAGACAGCAGGGCACCACCAATCAAAAAGGTTCCTGGTATGTGTTCGTAATAATTTTCTTTTCCAAGTGGTACAGGAACCCATGAGAATAGGTGCTGTGCTGGATCTTGTCCTCACCATTGAGGAGGGACTGGTGAGTAACATGAAGCTTAAGGGCAATCTTGACTGCAGAGACCCACGAAATGGTAAATGTTAAGATCTTTAGGGTGTCAAAGAGGGTACACAGCCATCTTACTACTCTGGACTTGAGGAGAGCAGAGTTGGAACTCTTTGGGGAACTTCTTAGCAGGATGACATGGGATAAAGTCCTGGAGGGAAGAGGGACCCAAGAAACCTGATAAGTATTCAAGGACCATCTCTTCCAAGCCTAAAGCAGTGCATACCAAGAAAAACGAAGGCAGGCAAGAATGTCAGGAGGCCTCTGTGGACCGACCAGGAGCTCCTGAACCTAATTAAGTGCAAAAAGAAAGCTTATAAGGAGTGGAAGCATGGAAGGTTGCATGGTAGAACTACAAAGAAGTTGTCCAAGCAGCCAGAAATCAGGTGAAGCTAAAACCCAGATAGAATTATATCTAGCCAGGGACATAAAGGGGAATGAGAAGAAATTCTACAGGTTTATCAGTAATGAAATGAAGGCCAGGGAAGACATGGGTCCTCTCTGGAATAAAACTGAAGACCTGATCATGATACAAAGAAAGCTGAGGTACTCAGTGATTTTTTTTTGCCTCAGTCTTCACCAGCAAGGGCTCTGGCTACACCATCCAAGCTGCAGAAAGCAGCTGGAGAAGGAAGATCTGCCTGCTGTAAGTGAAGATCAGGTTCAAGATCATCTAAAGAACCTGAAGGTGCACATGTCCATGGGACCCAATGAGATCCATCCATGGGTTGTGAGGGAACTAGCAGTTGAAGTTGCCAAGCTACTATCCATCATAATTGAAAGGTCATGGCAGTGTGGTGAAGTTCCCACTAGCTGGAAAAGGGGAAACATAACCCTCATTTTCAAGAAGGAAAAAAAAAAAGATGATCAAGGAAACTACTATTAGTCTCACCTCTGTGTCTGGCAAGATCATGGAGCAGATCCTTCTGAAGGCCCTATTAAGACATACAGAAAATAGAGGTGAGGTGATTGATGGTAACCAACGTGGCTTCACCAAGGGCAAGTCATGCCTGACAAACTTTTATAATGCCTTTTATAATGCCTTTTATAATGGAGTTATAGTGTCAGTGGATAAAGAAAGAGCAATTGATATCATCTACCTGGACTTTAGCAAAGGGTTAAACACTGTTCCATATGACATCCTTGCCACCAGATTGGGGAAAAAACTGATTTGATGGACAGACCACTCACTGGATAAGGAATTGGCTGGATCTCAGAGAGTTGCAATCACTGGTCAGTGTCCAGGTGGTGATGAGTGGCATCTCTCAGGAATCAGTGCTGGTACTGATCATATTTAGCGTATTTGTAGGTGACATGGACAGTGCGTTTGAGTGTACTCTCTGCAAGTTTGCAGAAAATTCTAGTCTGAGTGGTGCATTTGACCCAGTAGAGGAAAAGGGTGCCATCCAGAGGGTCCTGGACAGGCTTGAGAGGTAGGTCCATGCCAACTTCATTAAGTTCAACATGGCCAAGTGCAAGGTCAGGGTAACTCCAAGCACAGATTGGACAGTGGTTGGACTGAGAATGGCTTGAGAGCAGCCCTGAGAAGAAGGATTTTTGGGTGTTGGTTGATGAAAGATTCCACATGAGTTGGCAATGTGTGCTTGCAGTCCAGGAGGCTAACCATATCCTGGGTTGCATCAAGAGAAGTGTGACCAGCAGTAGGTTGAGAGAGGTGATTTTGCCACTCTACTCTGCTCTTGTGAGACCCCACATGGAGTACTGCATCCAGTTCTGAGGCTTCCAACAGAAGAAGGACATGGAGCTATTGGAGTAGGCCCGGGGAAGGGTCACAAAGATGATCAGAGGGCTGGAGCACTTCCCTATGAGAACAGGCTAAAAGAGCTGAGACTCTGAGATGAGAAGGCTCTTGTGTACCTCATAGTAGCCTTCCAGTACTTGAAGGGGGCCTACAGGAAAGCTGAGGAGGGACTTTTTATAAGGGCAGGTACTGGCAGGACAAGGGGAAATGGCTTTAAACCAGAAGAGGGTAGGTTTAGATTAGATATTAGGAAGAAATTATTTACTGTGAGGGTGATGAGACACAAACAGGTTGCTCGATGAGCTTGTGGATGCCCCCTCTCTGGAAGCATTCAAGGCCAGGCTGGATGAGGGTTTGAGAAACCTGGTCTAGATGGAAGTGTCCCTGCCTATAGCAGAGGAGGTGGAACTAGGTGACTATAAAGGTCCCTTCCAACCCAAGCCATTCTGTGATTCTATGAAGAATCTACATTACTTAATCTGAAAGTGTCGGGTCTGTTAACTTGAAAATCTATACTGGATTTTTCCACGGGCCACTCTTTTATGGGGATGGAGATGATGGCCATCTCACTGTGTGTTTCACATCAGAAACAAGAGTGCAACAAGGTTGCATGCAAGCCCTCGGATTCCACACTTGGCAAGGACTGTGGATGCTAAACCCACGCAGAGAACTGTTTCAAATAAATGAGTTATGCACCTTGCAGCCTGTAGGATTAGTTTTGTGTGTTTTTCTGAATATGACCAAAAACTTCTGACCTCAAGCTAAAACAGGAAAGAAAAGCTTCCCTAAGTCTGAATATAGTATAGTTCAGAAGAGAGGCAAGGTTTGTCCCTACTCAGGGATAATGAAGTCACTTTCTGAATTCATTGTGCATTTTGCAAACTGCACATTACTTTTCACCAGAAAGTTAAGTTAGACGTAGATAATGCCTAGTGCTGATGATGTTATATTGACAGCAGTTGCAGTAGCAGGTGGGGCATGAACCTGAATCACAGATAGAGGAAGCTTAGCGGAATGAAAAAAGATACCAAAATACAACAGTATTTGACAGTGGAAAACTTAAAAACAAAACCAAAAAAACCTGAAGACATAGTGATGAGTTAAATTATTGAAGCAGTTGAGTGAGTATACAGTAAGTGCTATTTGATGCTCGTGCTGAATCAAGCACTGGAAAGTTTGAGAGATCCTTGAAGTATTGACAATGTATTTGACTTCCACTTGAAATGAATCATTACAACTGGTTGTTTTTTTTCAGTGTCTCCACCCATTCAGTGTAAAAAAAAGAAGAGATATGTGGCCTGAGGAGACTTCTGCCTCTCTGCAGATGCATTTCAGTGTTCATGACTTTCAGTAAATAGGTTTTGAGTTCTTTGGGGTTTTTTAAAATAGAACTTAATGGTGTATAGATAGGGTGCCAGATTTCAGCTGTTTCTCATGGCAGAGGTGGATGTTCCTGTCTTGCTCACTCTATACCCAGGCACCTCTGAATCTCCTATTAATAATCATATTAGTTCTGCTTCTGTATGAAACATACTACTCACAAAATAATAATCTCCAGGTATGATATGAGGCACTGATTTCATGTCTGACAGCTGTAGTAAAGGTGACTTTTGGGGCACTTTTAAGTTTGCTGTATAGGTCTAAAGCTGAACTTGGAAATGGAAAAAAAAAAGAAAAAAAAAAACAAACCACAATGGTAGATTTTCCTTTTTTGCTGCAGGAAGTGAAAGGAAAAGAATTTTACATGGTTTTTAATGCTAAGCATGTGATAACTCAGAAGCATTCAGGTGTTTTCTGCTTTATAGCCTCATCCAACCTGAGGGAACGGCATGGAGCTGTGTCAGGGGAGGGCAGCTGGGGGTGAGGGACAGGGGCTGCACCACAGGGCGGTGGTTATGGAATTGGCTGCCCAGGGCTGTGGGCACGGCCACCAGTGATGGAGTTCAGGAAGTGTTTGGACAGCGCTCTCAGACACTGAGTGCTGTGTGAAGCCCAGAATTGGCCTCAGCGATCCTGGTGGGTCTCTTCCAACTCAGGATTATTCCATGATTCAGTCATGCCTCTCTGATCTTGGCTATCATCTAACAGTATCTGAAAAATATGGCAATGGCTAATTAATCACTGGTAAGAGACAGGACATGATTCTTTCAAGGTGGCTGCCGTGAATCCAGTGGATTTGCTTTGCCAGCCAAGGAGAGCTTTGATTCTTGGTCTCTGGTGCTTTGCCAGGAGGCCATTGAGGAGAATGCTTCCACCGCTGTTGGATCTCCCTCAGCATCAGTGCCTTCTTTCCCTGCTGCAGATAGGTGAAGGGACGAGTTGAGGAGCTGTGGAGTTCAGGCTTCATTGGCAAGCAAGATGGTGAAATGTGACAGCTGTCACTTCCATCTGCTGTGATCTGGGCCCAGCCGACCTCTGGAGATGGAGCAGGGCAGGCCCTGGGCCTCAAGAACTCTGTCTGCTGCCCTGTGACTCACCAGAGCTGGTCTGGAAGCTGCCCAGCATCCCGGTTACACTGGCAGAGAATTGGCACAGAAGAACACAGGCTCTGGCAGCCACAACATGAAAGTGGCTCTTAATGAGATGGGGAGGCACTAAAGAAAGTTCAGAGCCAAAGGGCAGTGGGAAGAGAAGGAGTGCTCAGTCAGTTATACCCACCCCAAAATGATTTGTTAATCACTGCTGCCATTGTGAGCTTCACAATAAATCTGTGTCTGCCCTGGCCGCCTGCGTCTCATTATGCACAAACATGCAGATCAGGAATGTCAGCCTCAATAGTGATTTGTCGTGTGAGCTCGCCTGCAGCCGAGTGGGCTGGGACCTACATGGTTAGCTGTCTTTGTGTTTTCTTTTTTTCTTTTTCTTTTTTTTTTTTTTCTTTTTTTCTTGTAGGGGTGTCAGTTTGCTTTTGGAAATGTTAATTCGCTCTGTCCTGTGGGCAGTAAACTTGCCCTTTTTCTCAGTGATTTGCGAATTCTGTGATGTTAACATTTTATACAAGGTGGGGGGGGTAAGAAATATCTTTCATATGTGTCATAGTTAGTGATTGAGTTTTTGTTCATGTGTTTTTTTTTTCCAGTCCTCCTCCGTGTATAGTATCATGCATATTACTGAGGCTAGGGCAACACCTACATGTATTTATGCAGCTTATATACAGTGCCCATTACTCAAACATCACGGACTGCCTTGGTAATGCTAATTAATTTAAGCCCTGCAGCACCCCTTTGAGGCAACTTTTGTTAGTCCTGCTAGATGCATGCATTGTAACTGCTCTTTGTTATTTATTTTTAATATGATTTCTATCCCAGAAGGGAAAGGGGAAAAAAGAAAAAAAAAAAAAGGAATAACTCTTACTTTCATAGGCAGTTGACAAAGTGTTAGATTTTAATCTCAGCAAAACAACGTATGAAGTAAACTGTGGATTTTATTGCAAGTCATGCCTCAGAGGTTCTCATTTTCTTTCAGAGTCTCAGTTCCTGAAGCCAGGTGAACTTAAATATGTCCTTTTGTTTTTAAAAGTCTGTCTAGCTTGTGTGTGATTGCAAAATAAATTTTAATGTATTGTCTCCACTTAGACTAAAATCTGAGATGCAGTGAGGTAGGTAAATAACTCGACTAAGGTTGTGGTTTTATTTATATTTATTCTTAATGTTTTTGCATGATTAGGACTGGGAATGCCAATGACAAGTGCACGTAGTTCAAAAGAGAGTCCCACACATTACTAGTTGGTTTTGAGTTTGTTTTCTTCAGATCTCTGCAGTCCCATGTTGTATTAGCTAGGTCAAACAAGGGCAACCTGGTATTTCCTTCCTCTCCATGTGCAAACCAAAAATGTTTTTAAACATCAGCTCACACTTCTTTTTTTTTTTTGTCTATGTTCGTTGTAAAATCTATTAAAGAAGTATTCAGCGTGTCTTCTCCAAATGCTTTATCCTCCTTTGTCTTTATGCTCCTTTCTGAACTCAATCCTGTTTCTCCACCTCTTTTGTCCACACTGCATCTTTCTTACCCTTCCCACATCCACATTCGCTGCTCATCTTGAGTCTTAAGTACTGACGAGGGCTACAGAAGTGGTGGGTTCAAGTTGTATTCAAAGCACAGGAAAACCAGTCCTGATTTCTCCCTCATACTGGAAAATTCTTAATTCCTTAACATTGTTATAGGGGCAGGTGTCTGCTATTGCCTAGAGCACGATTTCACAATTATTTTGGGGCCAGTCTGAGACCACACTGTCACCAAAGGAGGCAATCACCATTTTCTAGTATCTGCTCCTATCATCTCCTGTCAAGTAGCTGTCTGAGTTGACAGATGACTAATTTTTTGTAATTGTAGGTGAGGAAACTGGTCTGATTTGCAGCACAGCTACACAGATACTACTGCTTGTGCCAAGAAGCTGTGGGAAATATACAGCCAAGGGCAGGCAAAAGCATGACCACCAGTTTTGATAGTGGTACAGTCTCTGGCTTAAATTATCATTTAATGGCACTCCAAGCTGTAGTTTCAAGGAGATCCCACATCTCAGCTCATTCACAGGTGTGACCTTCCTCTGTGCTAGTACAAGCATTTTCCCATAGCTGTGGTAAACCAGACTGGTCACCTGAGCCAAATGGGAAAAGAGAGGATTTCATTTTTTTCTGTGTTTTTATTAGTCAATTTTTGGCATAAATTATCCTCCCAATTAACTGAACAAGTGGCCCACTCTAAGGCTGCCTTCCAATCACTGCTTTTTACTGTTCTTATAAATCTGTCCTCCTGTTCCCAGGCAGTGAAGACTGTGGTAGGGTACTGCTGCTTGGAAGGAGTTATACTTTCTTCTTATGTTTTCCAAACTTCATGTTTATGCTTATTTCTGCTCTGACTGGCACTCAGCCCTCCATCTGGAAGCCTCATAGCGCTACAGCAAGTAGTGCTTGCAAGTAGGGCCACAAAGCAGTATGTGTCTTGGACAAGGCAGGTTGCTGGCACACATTGATTGGGCCAAAAAGAAGTTTTGAGGTGGTCATAAATTCATTTGCTGTGCAAATACGGGCTTGGTGGGTGTTCTCCCTTCCATGATCATGACTATTTTAAAGCATTGCATCATAATCAGCTGTTCTGGAGGGGCCACAGCAACGTGTCTTCCCCAAAGGTTAACACTTGGTATTTATTTTTCAGCGCAACTTTCACCATTTTTAAACTAAAGGTAGTTTAGACAAAAAAAACTTTAATGATTTTTTCTTTGTTTAGTTGAATATGAAAACCACCTCTCCTTTCTTCTGTTTCGGCAGTTAAATATTCTGGTTGACACTGGGAGCAGTAATTTTGCTGTAGCAGGTGTGCCTGATCCTGATGTCACCTCCTACTTCAATACAGAGCTGTAAGTACCTGTTCTGCACGCTGTGGTGGGATAGGATGTCTTTGAGATTCTGACTCCTCCATGCATAAGAAGATGATCAGGAAGTTCATGGAGCTTCTCTGACATCCCATTGAGAGTGGGTTTCTTCCTGAGAGGGTTTTCTTCCTGAACCAGAAAGTCAGCTGTCCTCGATGCAGAGTCCACCATTTGACACCACAAACGTTCCCACTGACAGCAAAATGCTCTGGTGATGAAACGATGACAGCAAAACAGATCTGGGCCCTGTGCTGATTAGAGTTGGGGGAAAGGGAAGATTATAGTGTAAAAATTATTTGCAAAATCGCACCAACTTCAACCAGTTTCTTGTACAAACAGTCTTGCAAGGAATTACAAGTTTAAAATTACTTTCCTTTTGTTTAAAAACAATAATTAACACTAACTTTATCTACTGCTTGACATTTTATCTAAAACCAAAATTAATTAGTCAAAAACTAATTTAATTTGGACAAGTTCCTCGGTCACTGTTTGGGACAGGCTCAGTTGGTGTGTTTATAAGATATGACTTGGAGATTTTAGTGCCTGTTACACACAAAATTTGCTGTTTAACAAGAGCTGACATTAGTCACAGCCAAGCACAGCTTTGTGTGAATAATTCACCCTCCTTTCATCTTTCCTTTCTGCCCTTCTCTAGTTTTAGTTACTTCAAGTAAATTTCTACAGAGTGCTTATCTTTAGCTGACCGAGTAGATAAAATTACTTGGAGGTCTGAGAGTCAGGAGAACATCAACATTTTCTTTACCTCTTCATGTGTTTTACCATAGGGTGTTGCTTTTTTTTTCTAATAAGATGCATTAATGATGGAAGCAAAGCCAGTATTTCTGTGCTGCCCAGTAGAATAACCTTACCTCCTGTCACATATTCAGCTGTTGGTAGAGATGCTTCACATAGGTCTGAAAAGTCCAGAATTAGCACTTGAATGCTACTTCTGCGCTACTGCAGAATTTTACTTGCTAGCTATCCCCTTCTATAGGTAGCAGCTGTAATTACAAGAAAACTGAATTGTCAGGAACTAAAAGCAGAAGTATTCCTCCTCCCTTTTCTTTTCAGTGACGTTACTTTGTCTGGACAGGCAAGGCCTCTCTTAAAAGAGCTGCACACCATTGCAAACAGCAACAACAGAGACTGTGTGTTGAGAATGCTATGAAATCACTTGAAGGTTACAGCCTCTTATCAGTGTTCTCTGTGTACACTGTGTTTTGAGAACTTTGATACAAAATTAATGATGAAACCTTGAAAATTAGGCCCTGCAGAGTTAAGGGTACTTTACCAAGTGATTCGAATTCAGTAATAGCAGAAAGCAATTGCAATAGCAGTTCCTAGTTTGGATTGGATTGATGCTGAACTGGAATTTGCTCAGAATGAAGTGTAGTCATTAGCACGCTTGAACGCAGCTACATCAAGCTTCTTTCAGGTAGTTAAGGCATAAATGTCAGTTGGGGCACATCTTGGCCCCGTTGTAATCAGTAAGGCATTTAAATACTGATAGAAAGAAAACTCTGTAGATTACCTGTTACATATTCCCACTGAGGCAAGGGCTGTCACTAGAATGGATCAGCCATGGCTGATTCTTGCCAAGTCCTGTAAGCCTCTGAGGGTGGAGAATTCATGAACTCTGGGCAGTGTGCTTCACTCTTGCGGTGCTCTCCTGCAGAGGAAATGCTTCCTAATATCCAAACTGTACTTAACAAAAGGATGTTAACCCTGACAAAGAAAGTTGTCTGTGTCTTTTCTGTAGCCATCTTTCAAGTGGTTATAAGCTGCTATGAATTCTCCTTTTAGCTTCATTTGCAAAACAAGCCAAGATCCACTTCACTTCTCATAGGTCCTTTCTTGAGGTCCCAAATGGCAGCCCTCTCTACCAGTCCATGTCCTGTTTCTCCACATCCCTGTTTAACTGGCTTCATACAGCTGACTACAATATTCCAGTTGTGGTCTCACCAGTGCTGTCCAGAAAAGGATAGTAAACTTGCTTAGAAATATTGACTGTTGCCCTCCAAATGCAGTCTGTTGTAGTTTGCTATATGCACAGTGCAGGTATACTTCTTGCTCTTATTCTGGTGTCTACCATCACCTGAGGTCCCTTTCTGTTGCTTCTCAGCCTATCCCAGTCCATGGAGTTGTTTCACCTGAGCTGCAAAACCTTATGCTTCTCCTTATTGAATGCTGTGAGGTTTCCGTTGGTCCACTCTTCCCATTTTTCAAAGTTGCCCTGGATTCAAGCTCTGCCATTCAGCACGCTCTTTAAGGTAGCGTCCTGTGAAAAGCTGCTTGAGGGTGCAGTCTGTCCATCATGTCAGTTCTTCGCAAAAATTTTCCCCCCACTGATGTCATGCACTGTATATGTCACGAGCCTGACACTGAGCCATTGATCACTGACCCTTTTAGGCCTGGAGGTGTAGCCCATTTTCAGCCATTCAGTGGTCTGTTCATCCAGCTTTACATCCTCAGCTTCCAAATGGGAATGCTGTGGGAGGTGGTGTCAGCAGTCCGACTAAAGTGAAGATGTGCTACAGCCCCTGCTTTCTCCTCATCTGTGTAGCCAGTCATCTTGGTGTAGAGGGCACTGGGTTTATTCAGATGTGGTATGCCTGTGAAATTCCTTGCAGAGTTGCAGAGTCCCTTTTTACCTTCTTGTCCATTGTGTGCTTGGGAATGGATTCCAGCAGGCAATTCTCTGTGACTCTTCCTGAGCTGAGGTGAAGCCACGGGCCTTTGGGCTCATTGCTCATCTCTTTTTGAGACTGGCCTTGCGATAGCCTTTTCCTGGCAATCAGATCACTTTCCCTGACTGTCAGTGATTTTGCACAAATGGAGGCAGGGGCCTTGCTTTTATGTCAGCCAGGTCTGTAAAATGATTCCAGTGTGACCTTTACCCATGTGCAAGTGAAGCAAATAGTTTATGTGCACTTTTCTTCTATTCTATGTAGGACACTTCAAAATTAAATAAAGATATTCTCTCATCTAATACTTATTTCTGTAGTTTTTCCCTTTCTCATCATAAAGTGCTTTCATATCAAAGTCATAAACTGCAAATTGAAGGCCGGAGAAAAGAAGGGTTAGTAATTTGTTATATTAGTACAATGACTGGGACTGAGTTAGAAGTATATACTTTATTAAAATATTGTGTTCGAGAAACATCATGATGAGTATGAATTTCCCGATTGCCAAAATATTTTATTTTTTTTCAAATGATCAAAATATTAAATTAAATGCATGATTAATTTTGGACAGAAGCTGGGGAGGGTGCATGGGAAAGGTATCATCTTTGTTTCAAGAGTCTTAAGGAACTTGGCATGTGTTTTGTTCAGACAACCTTCCTTGAGCAATTTTGTAACCAATTTGTTTAATCATATTATGTTTACTTGTCATATAGTTGAATTGTTTAATTATCTCAGGTTTTCCATACAAAACAAGCAGAGCTATTCTCATGAATTCATTAACGACTTGGGTTTTTGAGTGGCTCTTACAAAATTCTGCTGTGAAAAGTTCTGTCATTGATGTTCATACTTTTATGAATCATCAAGATATATAATGTTGTGAGAAATGGCCTCATAAACTGGAAAGAAAAGTTACAGCATTTGTTTCTCATACTATTCAAAATATTAAGTAGTTTTTGTTGAATATGTTACTTATGATAAAAGAGCTACTTAAATTTATAAAGTGGTTTTCAGACTTAAAACTAAATCAGCCTTAGCACTGTAAGAATGCATAAAAGAATGACATACCCAGACTGTCAGAACTCAGCATTAGTATCCAGTTTTATTTCAATATAAGTACCACAGCCTCACGGTGTAAAGTGTAAAGAAAAAACCGCTCAAGGGTTAGGTGGGTTAAGAAAATTACAAGGAAAAAAAAAAATTGAGATTATGCAATAAATTATATACCTGCTGGCAAAAGTAAGCTTCTGCTTTACATTATGGCCCTGCAAGTTTGGTTGTGTACACTACGTATTTTTATGGTTCAGGGTGAATTAGAAACTTGTTCCAGAACCCCTTCAAATTAGATGGGGCTCGTTGGTTAAAAATCAGTAATTTATGTTGTGGAATAGCTTGTAGACAACTAGGTTGGTTGCTCAGTATTCTTTTTTACTTAGTCTTAAAGCCATTGGCTCTGAATCACTTGTCTTGTGCCATCTATCTATCACTGGGGAGAATGAAAACATCTGTTCACATCTTTTGGTCAACTGCTATTTTCCATCTCTTCTTTGCCTTTGCTGGTTGTAAAGATTATTTGCTTCTTCAGGGAAGAAAAAAAAAAAAAGGACAGGCAGGAAAACATAGAGGCTTGTTTTATGCAGACTGGCAATGGGAGAGTGTGAAATGAAGAAGGAGTTGCATGTTTGGTGAGGTCAAAATTAAACAGTGCTTTATGCCCAGTGGTTCTATTCTTGCTCTGTTGAGCTTCCTTTGGATGTAGAATGACCAGAGAAACAATGTTTTGACTATGTTTTGTTCATTGCTGTAGGCTGGTACTGAGGATTAACTACATATGGTAATGAACCCATTACTAGAGTTCTAAGCTGAGACTGGAGAGCCATCCAAGGTCTGAGAATTTTCTGTTGGCTGCTCTGGAGAGAAGACAGTAACTGCTGAGGAGAGGGTGAAGGGAGTGGTAGTACTACAGGACCATCTTCTGATAGACTTTTTTCCTACAAAGGTACATTCTTGTGGTGTAACCCCACAAGCAGCCAAACACCACAAACAAGTGATGTATAAAGCAATTGCTCACCACCTGCCAACCAATGTCCAGCCTGTCCCCTGGCAGCAGCAGTCCCCTGGCCAACTCCCCTCAGTTTTACAGCTTTTTCATGTGATATCATATGGTATGGAATACCCTTTGAACAGTTTAAATCGGCTGTCCTGGTTCTGACCACTCCCAGCTCCTTGTGCCCATCTCCAGCCCCTTCACTGGCAGGACAGTGTGTGAAACTGAAAAACGGAAGTGTTCTTGGCTCTTTTCAGCAACAACTAAAACATCAATGCATTATCAACATTGTTTTTCTCCTAAAGCCAGAGCCTACCATCATACCATACACTATGAAGAAAATCAACTCTGTCCTGTCTGAAACCAGGACAACTCCATCCCACTGAAAAAGCTGGGTTTCTTATATTTGTTTCATAGCCAAAATGGCTTGTTTGGAATTGTATGTGCTGTGCATTTATTTTAAAACTTTCTGCCTGTGAATTAGAACAACTCTCTAGTTTTGACCTCTAAAGCCATTTTCTTCTTTCGGATCAGTGAGTTGGAAAAGCATGGGCTGATTACAGTCAATAAGATGTAGCAGGAAATGTTTTTGCAGAACAGAATATAATTACTGCCACAAGGGCAATGTCAGATCCCTCCCACATTAGGAATTTTTCTCCTTGAAATAATTAATAAGGCTTCCTCTTCAGTGTGACATTTGTGTGCTTTACCAGTGAGATGAACATCCTTGTACACATTTCTACAGGAGGGGAAGCACAGAGGGTGAGGAAGGGACTTGTCTGCCTTTGTGCAGAGGAATTCACCAACAGTACTGGGTGATGAGCCCAGTCTTTTTGTGTCCTGTTCCAGAGCTCAATCTGTGAGGCTATTAGTGTTCATGGAAGAACAGATATGTGCTGCTATTGTTGCTGCTCACGCAGAGTCAGTACGTGCAGACTGGCTTTTTGTTACTGTTCTAGTACTCACCTATCTTTCTAGTTTCAGATGATTCTTCTTCTGTTGCACAGCCAGACACTTTTTAACATGACCAGCCCTGTATTTTCCCTTCCTTTTCTATGATCTCCCACTGGTTTCTCTTATGTTGCTAATTATTCAGACTCTGTTTTGATTTATTAAATGTACTGCCAGTATCACAGTAATGCTCTGAAGACCCTGACTGAGCAGAGATGTCCCTTTGTCTAAATGTCACAGAAAAGCAGAATTACAAAGAACATTAAAACAGCAGTAGAAATGACCAGATACAAGTAGTAAGTGCCAGTAACTCTGGAATTTTTGCATTTTGAAATATAATCAGTCCAGCCTCTTTTCTCAATTATTTCTACTGTCTTGGATGTTACAGACCACTGAGTCCTGAAGCTCCCTGAAGGGCTAGGCACTGGGAATATCAAGAGCTACTCAGGATGGGGGAATGGTTTTAAACTAAGACAGGGGAGGTTTAGGTTAGATATTAGGAAGAAGTTTGTCAATCAGAGGGTGGTGACGCACTGGAACAGGGTGCCCAGAGAGGTTGTGGATGCCCCATCCCTGGAGGCATTCAAGGCCAGGCTGGGCAGCCTGGTCTGGTGGTTGGTGGCCGTGCCCACTGCAGGGGGGTTGAAACTATATGATTTTTGAGGTTCTTTTCAATGCAGGCCATTCTATCATTCTATGATTATAGCTTGGTCTCTTATTCCTCCATTAACTTGGAAGAGCATCACTTGCATGGGCATTTGGTGAAATTGCCCAACAAGGGCGTGTGCTCGAAAAGGTGGGAGTTATCTGTGTACCCATCTGAATGGTGTTCCCCATGGCAGGCAAAATTCTCCCATCTTTTTTCTGGCTGGCTCAGGTAAGAGTGACTGTGGAGCCTTCCGTGGCAGCTCATGGGCCAGGAGAAGCATCTCTCCAAGTCAGCTCTTGCCAGTGAGCTCTCATCTCTTGCAGTGCAGTCAAGGACTTCAAGGCTTCATGGCAGCTTCTGTCAGAGCAGCTGTTAGATTAAGGCTGGGTGGATAAAGCTGTCTGCACTTGATAAATGACCTCCACTTTCTATTGTGTTACATGCATGTATTTTTTTTTTAGATTTACTTTTAAAAAGGCTGTCAAGCTGAAAGTCTGCTCCGAAGAAGTAAGTATGGTCATTTTTCTCCTTAGGAGGAGAAACTCCTCCTAGAAGAGGAATGGGACCAAAAATAGATCGTAAGGGATCTAGGTGTTCTGTTGCTCCTTATTTGCGATGCAGATGGAGGGTGATTGCTATGTTTATGCTACAGGTTTTTAAAATGAAAAATTTCATGTTGTTTGTAATGTTTTTGCTAAGCTTTCTAACCAAGATTTATTTTCTTTGCTCCTTCGCTTTTGTTATCTTGGTCTAGAAGGAAATCCTCCTTTTCATTCTCCAAGTTAGTGAATCATTTGTTAGTTATATCCAGATCTACTAACTTCTTTATGGACAGGCCAGACTGCAGATTTTGATGTGTGTCTTACTGCTTAACTCACAGTAATATTCTCATTTATCTAAAATGGAATTTTAATAATATTAATGAGATATTAGTCTACAGCTATCCTGTTATCTTGGTATTTCCTTGGTATCTCCCTGTTATCTTGGTATTTCAGTTTTAGATGTGAATTCCCAAGCTTTTTATTTCTTACCACCACTTAGTATGTTCCATCTCCAGTTAAAAATTATTGCTCCTATTTTGATGGACCAGTCTGAGTCAGAGACACATTGCACTAGATGGCACAAAACCTTAGATTAAATTTTAAAAAATGGGAGAGGAAATTTGAGTCATTTAAGGCTTCAGGATAAAAGCAGGGGCTCAAGGGTTTGTTTTTTATTATTATAATAATCTACTGTTACTTCCTTTGAAGTCCATCCCCCTTTTTCTGTGTGTGATTGACTTTCAAGATTTTACTTTCTTTATCCTATCTCTGAAAAATTAAGATTGGGTCGTGTTTTGGTGTCTTAGATTGTAAATAAGCGGCTCACATATAATTGTATCTTTTCCTTTTAAAGGTCAAGTACATACAAATCACAAGGGATAGAAGTCACAGTTAAGTATAGTCAAGGAAGCTGGACTGGAGTGCTGGGTACAGATGTCATTGCTATCCCAAAAGGAATTGATGGCAGCTACACCATCAACATCGCTACCATTCTTGAATCGGAGAATTTCTTCTTACCAGGGGTTAAATGGCATGGAATTCTTGGTCTTGCCTATGACACCTTAGCCAAGGTAAGTCATCTTTTCCCCAGCTTTTATTTTCCACAATGACAATAAATAGAAATGTAAATATTAAAGAGGGCAGATGATGATCTGTCAGCATGAGATTCATCCCTTCCAATGACTCTATCCTAAGGATCCTTCAGATTTGTTAAAATTCAGAAAGAATAAATTAGGTTGTGATGGTATCCCAGTTTCATATGTGGATTTAGGCTTTTCTGGTGATGAAGGTTCTAATTTTAACGCGTCTGGAATAAATAAACTTTTTAAGAGCTTCTAATACCGGAGGATAGGAGTAAAAGTTATAAGGCTTCTGGTGTGTATGCAGAAAGCGTTTATTAGCGCTCTGATAATCTCCTTCAAGACTTGTCAGCAGTCTGCTGAATCTTTTGTAAAAGCCCTTGGCAGTTCATTCTAAGACATTGCCCATTCGTCAAGTAAAAGTTGAGATAGAAAGTATATGTGGGTAGTTTCAGTACAAATGTTAGCTACCATGTTTTCATGAACATATAACCAAATACACCTTGTTCTTATGAGGTACAAAATTCAGATAGAAGTTTAAATTAAAATCTAAAATGTATAAGCTTGTAATCTAAAACTGAAATTGTAATTGTTGCGCTACATAGTCATAGCTTTCAACCTACACAGAACTGTCTGAGAAATTCATAAACTGAGATGTATCCATTTAGAAGAGATGATTCAGTCTGCCAACTCTGGAATTAAAATGCTTTATTCAAGAGCTGTGTGATCATTCTATTGACTTTACCTCAGCTGCTGTCATACATTGTCAACAGACAGACAAAGAGGAGCTGCTTTTAAGACTCTGCTTTTGGGCAAATAGCATGTTCAGGATATTTATTTTTCCCCTCTTCTGAAGACTTCAGTGTTGTTGGCTTCTGAGGCTGCACTATGCTTTGTGTAGTAAGAGCAGTTGGCACCTCGCAAGCTAATCAGTGGACCTGCCTGTCATCAGATGTAACTGCACAGAAATCTGAATTACAGTGAAATTGTAGTACTTCAGTAACTGCAAAGGCAAGTATGGCATACAGCGTAGCAAACAACTAGCTAGCTAATAATCAGTTGAACTTGAATATAAAGCTCTTTAGAAGAAAGAAGAGGAAATAAAGCCATCAAATTCAAAGTTCATTAGAATTCAATTATTTTTAAAAACTGCAATTCCACACCTTAAAATCTGTTCTTTTAACCATAGGAGATGGAAAGAGAAAGTCATGTTTGAGCATTCTAATAACTGAAATCCTTTTCCAGACAGAAAGTATTGATGAGAACTTCTACCTGAAACTGAAATAAGTATTTGAGTTCCAAAACTGCAGTTGGAAAATACTCTTATGCTTTAGAGATTTCTTTGACATTGGTAAAGATTAAAACTTTTCTTTTGTTTTTTAAACAAAAAGAGAAATAACCAGTGTTGTTGTTTGTTTTTTTTTAATGATATATAATATCTAGGATTTTCATCACTTGGTTGTCAGAAATTCAGTTTACTTGTGAAAAGTAGTCTTGTTTAAATGACTTGCTCATTACTATAAGGAAATTTTGTAACTAATACTTCTGCAATTCTTTTTGTTTTTCTACACCTTCAAGCCTTCAAGTTCTGTGGAGACGTTCTTTGATTCTCTTGTGAGGCAGGCAAAGATCCCCAACATTTTCTCCTTGCAGATGTGTGGTGCTGGACTGCCTGTTTCTGGAAGTGGTACCAACGGAGGTAGTCTTGTGGGTATCTGTCAATCTGAGAGGGAAGATGCATCTTTGTTAAACTCTCTCCCTTTTTTCTATGATTATCCCACTACCAAATTTAGAGGTTAAATGTATGAAATGTTTTGTAATTTTTTAAGGTAAAGTTAAGCACTTAGGCAAAACTCAAGCGTCTTGTTATTATCATTCTCTATTTTCTTTTAATCTCTTGAGTTTGAATAAACTTTTGCATTTGAAGTTTTAATTTTAACACAGAAGAAAAAAATTTTGTGGTGTACCTCCTTACCAATTGTATTTCCTCAGGGAAGACTGTGCTATCTTTCTTAAGCTGAGTGGTCCTCTATTCAGCTATTAAG
The DNA here is from genome assembly GCA_035772895.1 of Perdix hodgsoniae. Classification (NCBI taxonomy): domain Eukaryota; kingdom Metazoa; phylum Chordata; class Aves; order Galliformes; family Phasianidae; genus Perdix; species Perdix hodgsoniae. Next base: position 3,371,992 of record JAPSGF010000036.1, on the reverse strand, counting down.
CTTGTTCAAACTCATCAAAACGTGAAAGTACTTTTTTATATGATGTGAAAAGAGGGAGAGGAATCAAGGCTCTTTGTCTTTTTTGCAGACAGCATAGCAAAGGATAAAATCTGAGAACTGGATCTTCCCCTTGTTGTTAATCAGGGAAGTTTTTGCATCCATTTTAGTCATTCAAAGTACTGGTTATTGTTTATTTGAGATAATGATTTGGAATAACTCTGCGTTATGCTGAACTAATCATATCAGCACAGGAGTTAATTGTAAATAATCTGCTGTAAATTCACATACTACTGTAAATGTTAACACGTGAGATAGATAAAGCTTAGGAGAACTTATGTTAGTAGAGGTCCAAGTGTGATGGTCTAGTACACTGTCACAAGCTTCAAAGTAAGTCTTGACAGAAGCTAATGATAATAGTAATTATCATTATTATTATGATATTATGATGATCACATTCCTTCTTTTATGTGAATGAATTGTTGTTAAGCAGTATTAAAGCTGTTTTGATCTGATAAATTGAATTTACGATATGCAGGTTTACTATTGCATCCTGCTTTTGTACACTGCCTAGATTAAACAACTGTAGGCATGGTTTTGATCTGAAACATAGATCTTTCATAAGAAAATGTGTGTGAATTTGTAGAAGGTGCTGGAAATTTGCCTCCTTATAGGATTTTTTTGGTGTACTTAAGCAGTATCTTCTTAATTTCTAAATGTTTCAAATTGCTTTATTATTGGTAAAGAATTTGTTAGCAAAATGACTGGGAAAGGTACTAAATCAAAATTTTGATGTCCTCTGTATCACAGTGAAGTGTTCCCCTTTTTCCTGTACTTACCCAAAGGTAAACACCTATCGTTCTAAAGCATGTGAATTTGTTTCTCTTTTCACTCAGGTTCTAGGTGGCATTGAACCAAGTCTCTACAAGGGTAATATATGGTACACACCTATCAAAGAGGAGTGGTATTATCAGGTTGAAATTCTCAAGCTGGAGGTTGGAGGACAGAATCTTGAATTGGATTGCAGAGAGGTATTTGCAGTAATTTGTTTCTCTCTATATAAAGCATGTTTGTTTAAAAAAAGCATCTAACTGATCGTTTTTGTCCTTGCAAGCTCCTATTAGAATTAAGACTGAGTAGTAACTTTGAAAGGAAATGAACAGACCATGTGAAATGTATGTGCATGCTAAAATATATATTTGGCATGTACATGATAAAACTGCTTCAGAGAGGACTTCAGAGTTGTTGATAGTACTTGCAGTAAATAAAGGACCAAGTTATAATTATTTTGTCAACAGTTCACCGAAAATAAAGCTGCTGTGGTTTGGAAGAGCTCAGCCCCTTAACTAGTTTCAGATGTACTGAAGACATCTAAAAGCTGAAGATAGTGCACTGATTTAAGAAGACAATTGTCTTTAAATAACTACAGACTTTCTGTAATAGTCTGTAAAATCAAACCAAAGGATTTTTAAAACAATTCTGGTCAAATAGAGAAAAGAGAATATTTTGCAATGAACTCTGGAGATATCTAAGCACATAATTCATGATGGCAGGTGGCAGCTATTTTCTGTGGAAGCTTCCTAGACTGTCTAGTCTCATGCTTCTTTTTTATTTTTGAAGTTCACTTTTCACAGAATCAGAGGTTAAGGTTGAAAGGGGTCTCTGGAGGTCATCTGCTCCAACCTCCTGTTCAAGCAGTGCCACCTAGAGCAGGTGTTCAGATAGCTTTTGAGGATCACAGAATCTTGGATTATCCTCAGCTGGGAGGGAGCCACAAGAAGCATTGGGTCCAACTCCTGTCTCCACACATGATAATCAAAATATCAAACCATTATTTCTGAGAGCACTGTCCAGATGTTTCTTGAACTCTGAGAAGGGAAATCTTCAAGGAAGGAGATTCCACAACTCTCTAGGCAACCTGTTCCTTTGCTCCACCACATGCTTGGTAAAGAACGCTGATGTTCAGATTGAACTTTTTGTATATCAGTTTGTGTTCATTGCCCATCTTCCCTTTATGGCGTTATCCTGTGGTATTCTGCTGAGCAGACCCCTGAAGAGGATAGAATATTCTCTCCTAAAATCCAGGTTTGTGAGTTTGCTGGGCACCCTACCTACAGTCCTAAGGATGGTGAACTCCATCATCTCGTGCTCACAGTGACCAAGATTGCCCTTGAGCTTCACATTCTCCCTCCTTGTTGGTGAGAATGAGGTCCAGCAGAGCGCCCCTCTCAAAAAGCTCCTCTATCACTTGGAGAAGGAAGTTTTCACCAGTGCAGTCCAGGAAACTCCTAGATTGTTTATGCACTGCTTTGTTGTCCCTCCAGGAGATACTGGGGTGGTTCTGGGGTTCACAATCAGAACCAGGGCTTGTGAATGAAGCTTAATGCACTCCTACTAGTCACTGATTTTGAGGGCAGCATACTTTCCTCATCTCCCCCACCTGTCCTTCCTAAAGAGCCTGCATTCTTCCATTGCAACACTGCAGTCTTCGGAGCAGTCCTAACACATCCCCCTGATGCCAGTAAGATCATAGCCCTGCAAGGATAAACACATCTCTGACTCATCTTTTTTACTCCCCATATTTTATATGTTAGTGTACAGGCACTTAAGAGGGCACCCACACATTTTGAGTCCCTAGAAAATGGTTTTGAGAATTTCTCCATAATGTTGCCTTGTTGGCAATTCCTTATTTTGCGTGCAAGTGCTGGATGTGACCTCTCTCAAGATCCATACTGTTGACTTTGTGATCCCTCCCTATCATATCACTCCATGTCACTTGTTCAGCAGCCCTATGCATCACTCATTACTGGGCTTCTGATTGCTTCCTCCCTATCTTGCTCCTTCCTCATTTAAAGCCCTCTTTACAAGGTCAGCCTGGCAAAAATGTGTTTGCCCCGCTAGGGTGCATCCTATCTCTCCCAAACAGAGTCCCATGGTCAAAGAAATGAAAACCAAATTTTGTTCACTTCAGCCTTGCTAATTATTATTCCTCATGGTTATGTTTTCTGTTCTTATTGGAGATAATTTTCTGCTGTCTCTGGATCAGTCTAATAAAACTGTGTTGGATTTTTTGTTCCAGAGCTGTTTTATGTTTTTCTGGAGGATATGTATGTATGTGTGTGTTTCGTTTGGTTCTTGCTGTTGCTTGTTGCTATTCATGTTTTGATTTTAGTTCTATGATTTTCATGCCCTCTTTTCATTAGACACCCTGTCTTATCTGTCAGTTGTCCTCTTCATTGGAAATCAGTAGAATGTGATAATTCTGAAGTTTTTATAGTTCATACATATTAAATGAAATTAACAATAAAAAGATTATGAGCATAAACATGTTGCCATACAAAATACGAAAGTCATATTTCTGTAGAAACTATTTTAAATGAATCATGCCATCTTCAATCTACTTAATAAGCAGAGCAAGGTCTATTCAAATGCCTCCCTATTATACTGTTAGCAATGCAGAACTGCTGAGCCTCTAACAAGAATGTTTGTGTTTGCTTTTCTTTCCAGTCTTAAAAAACAGTCGACGTGTTTTGAAGAGGAGGCCTTGTACCGACTGTTTTATACATGCTGTTTCCAAAAAACAACTCACTTAAAAATCTAGTAGTGTTATGAAAGTTTCCTGTTATTGTCACTCTTCTGAGCCATGGTTTGCTTTCACCTTGGACGTATCAGCATAGTGTGCCAGTCAGTACTACAAAAGGCATATGTCTTTCTTGATTTAAGGATATCTCCCAGCAAAACTTTAGGAGAAGAGTAGTACGTGAAGGCTAGAACAATAAAAAGTTAACTAGTTATGGGTTTGCTGAGAACACATAATTCTTTGTATGTGTTGATGAACTATGTGCCCTCTTGTCTCCTAATTGTTTTGTAGGAAGTAGAACATTTCGTGTAACAGTCACTAGGGACTACTCCTGTCCTTGAAAGGAAAAAGCTGTCCCTCTCACTTGAGTGCTCGGAATCTGTCCAGTATTGCACTGCAGCTGTGTCCGTGCTGCTGGCAGAGCAGGGCTGAGACGGCAGGGAATTGCCACTGATACTCTGTTAAATATTAACCAGCAAGACTGAGAAGGCAAGAAGTTACTGCATGCAGAGTGTACACTGTACACCGCATGGAAATCCATAAGAAAGGAAATGTACATGTTTTTATGCTAGTGGTTGGCCCTCTTAGTTGTGCCTCCCACCTACTTATTTCCAAGGGTGACTCTCGGGGTTGCTGACCATTGCATATTTATGATGCAAATATGCTAAAAAGTGTTTCTGAATGCCTTAATATTTTTCTCCCCTCTTCAGAAATGTTCCTGAGTATAGGATAAATGGCAGGTGGTGCCTACCAGTGCTCTTCCTATTTGCTTTTTTTTCAGCGCTGTTTGGCAGCAATTTGTATTTGGAAGCCAGTGTACTGGAATTTAATTCCCGTATGATCTTTTGCTGAAAAGCTTGTACTGTGTGTTTCCTTGTGTCTTTTGATTATGCCATAGACACATCATTCTTCAGTTATATTGATCCTGCTGCCATAGCTGGTACTTTCCATAGCTGGGAAGTAATTAATGCCAATGACTGCCACTGTTGCATGCCTTCCTCTTAGCAATTAATCATAGTTTTTAAAGGATCCACAGATTTTGAAGAGGCAAGATTGGAATTTTCAGACTTCTTTGTAGTTGCTTTTGCATGTGTTCTTGTGGTTTTCCTAAGATGAGAAAGAAAGGCGTGCATTTGGCTTCCGTACTCTTGAGTCAGTACCAAACATGACATGTAAAGAGGACTCATGTTCTCTGATCATTTTCAAGTGAGAAACAACAGTCATTAAAAGCAAGCTCCTGTATGACATTTAACTAGAGTGAGTACTTTGCATTATTGCAGAGACCTAAATGCTGGGCTTAGACATACATGCAGGCTGCTTTGGTGTGCTTACTCTGTGTCAGTGCTAACCATGAAGACACTTCAGCCATTCTATGATTCTGTGACTGCTGAAAGGTATGACATACAGGCTGATGAAGTCAGCTATCAAAAAGGAACAACCTTGTCATTGCTATGAAACAGTTTAATCTGCATTACATTAACTAAAGTGTGTGATTTGTCTCCTTTTTCCTCCTTTCTAGTACAATGCTGATAAAGCGATAGTAGACAGTGGGACCACCCTCCTCCGTCTGCCCCAGAAAGTCTTCAGTGCTGTCGTGCAAGCAATAGCTCGTACATCCCTGGTAAGCTAATGCCATTAATTTTGCTTTAAATGTTAAATTCATGTTAAATAACCATTTGATCTTTGAAAGGAGCGTCATCTTCTTTGTCTGCCTTGAAAGTCATAGGGTCTTTGACTTGAGGGGAGCAGAATCTTTTCTGGTGTACTTCTGTTAAGAAATTATGGATGGATTCGATGGAAACAAAAGGGAAAGGAAGACAGAGAACAGGAAGGGAGGTGGGAAAAATGAGGTCTAAATTCAGACAGAAGTGGCGTATGTGAAAATGCGCCAGAAATAGTGTGGAGATGGAGTATTTTGCTCTAAGCAATTCAGAAATACGAACTTAATTCAATACTTTTCTATTGAAGGTAATAAGAGTCCAAAAATCAGTCCTTTCATTCAAAACAGAGCATTTGTAAAGTAGAAGAGCCTGCAACTACAAGCAGTTACTTTCCAAATATAAGCTTGATTGTTGTGTAGAATGGATGCAATTCATCAGGATTATTCATATCAAAGAACATGCTTTTGAATGTCATTATTTAATTATGTTTTAAAGCATCTTTCTTTTCAAATACAGTAGGCTTTAGAAGTAGGGCAGGAACATGGTGGATTTATCCGAGTGTAGAGTAACTGAAGCAATATTTTCTAGTGAACAAAAGCTATTCATAAGTTTTGGTTGAATACAGTGAAAAACTGTATTAACAGAGGTTAAAGCAAAGGAGTAAATTTCAGACATTTACAAATATTTCCAGATATGAACAAATTTAATATTTTTGTTGTGTCTTTAGGAAGAGATAGCAGTAGGAAGTACAAATCACAAGAAATGTAATAAGTAAGCTGCTGGTCAGCTGTCCAACAGGCAACAACATACTTACCTATATGCTTGTAGTGCAAGACTGATACCCTTTTCCTGACTGAAAGCAGAGATTTGGCATGAAGAGTTTATTCACTGCCTGTAGTTGTTTGGTATGTGAAATAAATATATAAACTATCTTACAGAGCTCAGTTTCTCTGGTTTAAAAGTTCTGTTCTTTGTAAAGTGCTTAAATATTGACTGTAACAATTGCAGCTGATGAGGGGGGAGGAAATTGAAAGAAGCGTACCCTAGAGCTTATGTAACGTGGGCATAGCATCCTCCTGGGGAGTGGGTCATAGCATACTCTTCCCTGATGTGAGTCAGGAGGATGTTCAAACAAGGGCTTTCCACATGCCAAGTAAGCAGCCAGATCAATAAGATATTAGAGGGGAACCACTCTCTCACTTTGCCTAATGATTTTTGTTCTTCCTATTAAAAATGCATAAGCAGACTCTTCTCTTCCAGGGTTTCTTTTTAATTTCAAGGGCCTTGTTGTTGTATCCCTTTATCTCCACACATACCAGAAGTTATTTACACAGCTCTAAACAAAGGAGATAGTCTACTAAATAAGAAAGTAGTTAACAAGATGTAAGGATTAGTTTCTTGAGTTGGCAGAGTTATTTTAGTAAAATGGGTACTTGCAGCAGTTGTACCAATAGCATGACAACTTCACTTTGTTCCCTGTGCTTCTGGCAGGCTATTTATCACAGAAACATAAACCAACTGCTGCAATCAGATACCTTGACCACAGGTGCTGCAGGTTAACAAGTTCCTGCTCCTAGCTGCTTGTTGCCAGATTCCCAGCATGACATTATTGCCCCCTAAGGCATACTGGCATAACTGCTTATGTACCATTCCTTTATTCAATTCCATTAAAAAAAAATCATGTCTGTAGCTTTCTGCTCTTTAATGGTGTAGATAGTTTTTTTAAAACGCCCTTATTTGGTCTGAAGTCTTTTAGGGAGCAGTTATAGATGCAGTTTGATGTTGGAAGGTCTGAAGAGTGGTGGGTTTGGCAGATGAGCAGAGATGAGTTGCAGGGAAGGCGCAGCTACTGTACCTTACAGAGCTGAAGTTAGAACAGCATGTCTCCTCACATCATCAAAGTAATGCAAAGTTAGTAAGCTGGAGAAAGGAAAACTCAAATAAACCTAAAATCTCTATTTTAATAACCTTTTAGGTATCATAAAGCCAAATGCCTCCCGATGCATTTGTTCAGCATACAGAAGTAAGGCAAAGGAAATACAATGTAATAAGCAGCCTCACTGGAAAATCAAAGTAGGCACTTAAAATAGAGCACTTGATGGATTTTGTCTGTCCAGTCTGGGTGCTGCCTGGGAGCTCTTCTCAGATAACAAGCTCTGCTTTGCAATAGAAAATGGAGAGAGTGCTATGTTTTCAGCAGGTCTGACCTGGGACTGCTGTGAGAGGTAGAGCATTTCTGTTCCATACCAAGAGATTGACTTAAGCATGCATTGAGAGTTAAGTGTAAAAGCTGGCTGTGTTTGTAAGTCTCATGCTGTGTTTGTATGAATGTACGTTTGCTGGCCCAAGAACAGAGATGAACACTTGGAAATGTAATGTCTCTAACACAGCCTTAATTATTTCATTGGCAAGAAGGCGAGTGTGTGTGAATGCTTGTCACCAGTAAAATGCCATATAAATAATGTATGAGCTGATATTTGCAAAATAATCAATATCACAGATAATTATAAATGAGTGGGGTAGAGAGGCTGGATTCCATCTTTTGCACCTGTACAAGATAATTTGGCTGTACAACAGTGTAATAAGATATGGGTTTGTGTGCTGCTTCATTGGGGAGTCAGAGCCAACACAAAGCACTGCATGCAAATAATGTTTTCCTCTGATCTGGCAGCACATCAAATTTCTTTGCTTTGGGGAGCAAGAACTTCAGGCAAGATTGTTATCTTAGGTGAAGAAGCTCTGGAAGGGTTTAATTTTCACTTTGTTTGTGTCATGGCTATATTAAGAAACACTGCTAATCAACTTTTATTTCAAAAGCACATCAAGTCATACTGGTGGTGAGTGGCGGAACAGCAAGAGAAGTAGAGATGTATTTCTTTCATTGACCAGCAGACTTTGAGTCTCTTGGATGCTAGGAGATTCTGACATACTCTTTGGCTTCAAAACCCTGAAGCTGAGTAAAAAACTATGTGTGTGAGAAAGAGAAGCAATACCATTAAGTATTCACATCGCTCGTATTTACTTTGGGGTTTTAAAAACTATGTATCTATTTTAATTGTTAGTGTTTGGTCATAGCTATCAAAATCTATCAGAATGCATGTAATCTGTATGTATCACTCTTTTTTTTTTCTTCCCCTCCCCCCCCCATAGATACAAGAATTCTCTTCTGGCTTCTGGTCTGGTTCACAACTTGCATGCTGGGATAAAACTGAAAGACCCTGGTCCTTATTTCCCAAACTCTCTATTTACATGAGGGATGAAAACTCTAGCAGGTCGTTTCGGATCTCTATTCTACCACAGGTCTCAGTTTTCTTTGTTTATTCAGTGATGCTTGTATTTTTACTACTGTAAGACATGTTCTCTTTAAAAATGGGAGCTATTTTTAATGGTAATAGAAAATTGGCTTATCATATGCAAGGGAATTTTCTTTAATGACATTTTTAAAGATCAGTTTTTAATTAGGAAAAATAACAAAGAAACTTGTGTATTAGAAGAAACTCCAACTCCCAAAGCCAAATACGAAAGTTTCCCTCAGAGTGCAGCCCATGTAGTTGGAAATGATTTTTTTCAAATTGTTAGGAAAAATAAGCAAGTTTTGTTTTGTTTTCTTGAGCATTGGCCATATTAGATATCAATACAGTGTTTCTATTCATTTTGATCTTCTAATTTCGGGAGAAGGAAATTGATTTGTTTTTCATGACATTCTGAATTGAAGCACTTCTCCTGAAAATGATACTCTTGGTGAGGAGTGATCTCTTCACCGGTTCATATAACTTAGTTGGTTTATCTTTTATTCATATTCCTTTCTAACTTTTAGAAAATAGTGTTGTGCCACTTTTATTTCTGCTCTTTGGCTTTTTTTTACCCCAGTACAGATTGCAATATAGGCCAGTATCTTCTAACATTACTAATACAATCTTTTACCTCAGGGAATGGTCAGGAGCATAGAAGAGAATGAATTTTTAAGTACATTTTAACTGGAAATATAGTGAAGCGTCATGATAAGCTTTTTCTTTATTGATCGTGTAGTATGTCAATCTTTCATCTTTCCCCAGGAGAAAAGAGGTAAAATGTGGCTTGAATTTATGAATCTAGAACTTTGAGCTAACACTGAATGCTTTCTGGATCAATTTTATCCTGATATTTTTGTTTTAAATATTTTTTTTTCTATAGTTTGGATTCATGTTCCAAATTCTTTCTTATGTATCCTCCCCTTGTGGAACATACAGTAAAAAGTGGGTTTTGTGAACTTGCAGGTTCTCTGCACATAGTGAATGACTGTGTTCAAATTTAAGCTTAGGCTCCCAAGGGCTTTTACATGCATGTAAGCTTTGATCAGATTTAAATGTACATAAGTCTGTTTACTGCTATTCACTTTTGACTTCCAGTGGAATTTGAGTGTTTGATTCTAAAAATCTGAAAAAAGTCTTGTAGGTACTCTGTGGTGTTCCTTCTTACACTCTGTCTTTCTTTTTTTTCTTTCTTATTTTAATAGCTTTACATTCAACCCATCCTTGGGATAGGAGAGAACCTGCAGTGCTACCGATTTGGGATCTCTTCCTCCACAAATGCCTTGGTTATTGGTGCTACGGTCATGGAAGGCTTCTATGTAATCTTTGACAGAGCTCAGAGGAGAGTGGGCTTTGCAGTGAGTCCATGTGCAGGTAAGAATGATATTTTGTGCAGGACTGGTGAGTGAGGAAACAATTCCTATTCTCAAAATAGACCTTTGTCCTTTAGATAATGGGGAAAGGTATGAAAGTGTAGTTAACAGTAAAGTATATTTTAGCAATCCCAAAGTATTCAGATTTCAGGGAGAGTAATAACAGAAGATCTTTTGGTATGAAGTAAATCAGCACCAATTTGAATACCTTAGCTGCATTCTTCCAGCTGAAAGAGGATCTTCTTACTGAGACACCTGTCTGTGCATGCAGCTTCCCCAGCACAGATCAGTCCCTGTTTTTACTGCAGCTTCATTTGTGCCGTCCTGTTTCAATTTGCAGATAAATTGATTCTTTACTTGACTGGGCAGTGAAGTACCTTACTCGTGTTTTTTTGTATATACAAATTGTGCCTTTACAGCCTTTCAAAAGTACTCAGAGCAAAGATGAAAATGGTACTCAAATTAAGATTTGTGATGTTTGTGTTGGTTCTAAACACGTTGTTTGCTCAGTGTGAGTAGAAAGCCATTGAAGTTTTCATTAGCTGCTGAGTAAATGTGAAGAAAAGAGCTGATCATTTTTGGCAGATTTCACAGTGCTGGTTAACTTTCTTGTTGTTTTGTGTTTTTTTTTTTTAATCTTATCTTATCAAAGGTAGCTAAAAACAATTACAATTTTGGCGTTTCCTCCCACTGCTCATGAGGCATTGCTTTGGCACCACATGAACATAGAAGTGTGAGAAGAAGAAAAGGCTGTGTACACATATGCAAATGTCTGTCCGAAATACAAGTGGTTTATGCCTTGAAAAACATAGCATCTGTGATTTGCTTGGGAAAAGGAGTATTGACTGACACTGCCACTTTAATCCCCATTATTTATGTTAGAGATGTAAGGGCAGTAAGTACTTGAGTGCTTAGTGCAACCAGGTAATTGAGGAAAAAAAAGAGACTAGCTGAGTTGTAGATTCGGGGCATTCTAAAAGCTTTATAAAATTATTTATTTATTTTAATTTCTATATTGTTAGTGGGTTCAAAATTGTTGTCTTTGAGCTTGCAAAGAAAAAAATTCTGGATATTTGATGCAGGCTGCTTAGGGAAGAATTCTATGAGATACCCTACAGTGATGAAAGATGCGTTTTGAATGTGTCTGGAAGGGGAGTGTAACTAAAACAAATATTGCTGGGCAGGTTTTTCTTCCTGTCATTCTTCTATTTTCTTCCTAGCTGCAATTTATCAAGCCTAGAAGTGCTTCAGTCCCTGCCATGCTGCAGCCTTTAATGGAAAGAGGAAGGGGCATTTTGACTCAACACTGTGACCAACATGAGGTTGGCAGAGCAAGCCAGCTGGTGTTCATAAGGATTGCTTTCACAGCATGTCTGTGTAGAGAAAAAGAATCTGGGAACCATAGTAACACTTTCACATTAATATTGCTACACAGAAGCATGGAGTTTGGTCACTGCAGTTAATTCTGCTAACCTCTCTAGAGTAGAACTGAGCTTTTTGACTAGAAATGAAATCTAAATCTGCATGAGCATGGACACACGATGATCCCTGGGTGGTGTCAGAATGCATTTAATTCTTGTTTCTTTGTCCACGTTTCATGTGTATGTCTAACATAACATCATGGGAACCTGATGCTTCATGAAGAATCAGATGATGCTAATCACTGACTGAGACAAGATATACTGATTTGTCAGACTTTATTCATGGGGGGCAGATGACATTTTGCTGGATGTGCCAGTTATTCTGAATTCACTTCTTCACAGCTTGTGGTTTCCATATTTAACACTACTTTCATCAGAAAACCACAACTATGAGTGGTTAGCAGTCAGTGCAGTGTGAGAGATTAAGCTGCCTAACTGGCTTCCTGTGGAGGCCAGCCACGTCCTCCATAGCAACTATATTAATGTAATTTATTTGGAGCTTTTTAGTCTGTTTGTGGCATAAATTAAATTGAATTACTGATGGCATAAACCCTCAGAAGTAGAGAAATAGAAAAGACTGCTCAGTGTTGCTGTGCTTCTTTATAATGATCTGTGCTTTCTTATTTACAGTAGTGCATTAACACTAAATTTAAACCCATGCTTTTGTAAGATATTGAACAGTTATATGCTGAATTAAAAACAACAACAAAGTGGGAACAAAAACTAAGACTGAAGCCCTCGACTTCACTAAGCTCCATGTTTCTGTTGGCTAGAATGGCTAGCTATGAGAAATGACTTATCCCACAGTCCTTTTTGCCCTGCTTTCATTCTCTAGGATGTACCAAGAACTGAAGGGTGAGGAGAGCTTAGCTAGAAAGCAGGAAGCTAATCCATTGTGGCAAGGAAAGAAATATTTTTCCTTTAAGACTTATTCTGCCTGTTACTAATTTCAAGTTGTTTCAAGATCTCTTCAGAGATAAGTAGTATTTACAGGATGACTAGGAAGGGGTTTGGATTGAGCTCCATCTTGAGATTGAATGTTTGAATCACTTAGATAGTATTAGTGATGCAACCTAATGGTACCTAAGCATTGAGTAGAATTACACCTCTTGTTATTTTGTAGTTAGTGGGAAAATCATAGAAGCAAGCCTTGGATGTTTTAAGGGCGGAAATACACCAAACACCACAATCATAAATGACTTCTACACTAAACTGTGATGTGACAGAATGTACTCTCACCACTTTTTCATTCACTAAACTTGGGAGAATGGCTAACATGGTGAAGAGTGGCTAACAGAGCTTCAAGTGAAAATGACCGTGCTAAGATGGAGGACTGAGCATCAGGAACCTCACGAGGTTCAGTGAACAGAACTATGGAGTTTTGCATCTTCAGCAGAAAACCATCATGTGTGGATACATTCTGAGAGAGGACTGGCTGAAGCTGTCCTCTGGAAAAAAAGAAGTGGAAATTGTGGTGGGCATCAAACTCAAGCCAAGGGTGAATGCAAGTGAAAACACATAATGAAGGCAACATCCACCAGTTATATTCTGAGATGTTTACTTTGAACAGTAGGAAACCTTCAGCAGGAAAGGAGTATAGCAGGTTCTCTAGAGAGATCATGAGTTCGCCATCCTCAGAGTTTTCCAAGGCTTGGATGGACAAAGAAAGCTGTACCTGACTTGACCTGTTGATGGTGACAGTCCTGCTCTGAGTAGGAAGCTGCCTTAGGTGACCTCCAAAGGTCTCTGACAGTCAGCAGTTCACAGTTCTGTGATATATTTGGTCTCACTTCAGGTTGCTTCCTTTCCAAAAAATCGAAGACCGTGAAAAAGATTGTTAGACCTTCACAAATTTGAGTTCTACACAGATGTTATAAGATAGCATTTTTGTCCTGTGATCATCAATATTATAGGAAATCCCATTTGTTCAAGGTCAAGAAGTGACTGTAGGTAGCTATCACCAGGTATTCTAGCAACAACAAAAAAAAGCCAAAATATCACAATTCAGCTAACTTATAATAGGTTGTGTGACTGTTATTTTATGTTGGGGTATATTTGAGCAATTTAGGCAAATTTCTCCCTTTTTATTTCCTTGCAATTTCCCTCAGAGTAGAAGAGGGTAAAAGAAAAGTTTTCTTTTCAGAAGGAAAAAAGCAGAGTCTATGCTGCTATCAGACGTTCTCAAAATGTAATTTCAAATGTCAGCCACTACAGCAATAATTTTGTATTGCTTTTTTTTTTATATAAGGAGTAGTTATTGTATTCGAACCAAATAATAAGTAATTAGGGACTGTTTATTTTCAGAGCTAGCTATCTCCAAGGCAGAAAATTGTGCTTTTTTATTTTTTTTTTTCACTTCTTCAAAATGCTGAATTCCTAAATAGTAATCCTCATGCCTTGAATTTCACATTAATATTATATGTGGTTTAGTTTGGTTTTGCTGCAGGGCTTCACAGAGACATACAAAATGGTGGAGCAGAGATGAACAGTGAGATATGTATGAGAAATAACTGCATGGCAGGGCAAGTACAATATGTGGACTCTGAACAAAGTCGATTTCACTGGCCTTCAAGATGGTCTTTCGCAATTCTGTCCACTCCTGTGCAGTTTCCATACCATGTCTGTGCAACAGCAGTGTCTTGGCAAAGACATGCTGATGATACAGGGTTGCTTTATTTTGGTCTGATGAGTTGAGAGAGCACGTTTGGTTATTACTGGTGTCAGAAAGCTTGCGAATGCAGCCTCAGGTTTCATGCAGCTCTCTCTAATACTGTTTTGTCACCAAAGAAGTCTTCCCGCATCTGCAGCTGGAGAAAGGGCTGGTTCAGCGAGTGATCCCTGAGAAAATTCCTATGTTTGGCATTTCTTATGGGAGCAGTGTTTTCCATCAGATGAGCGTGCTGTCCTGACTCTCCTGGAAGCTTACCTGTCACTAGGGACACGATTGTGAGTGAGCAGAACAGCCTTTTGCTTTAGTGCCCTACCATAAGTTGAATTAATTCTAGTGACAGTTGAACCTTTAAATAATATGAGATCATGGGAGGCTGGGAACTGAATACTAAATCCCCCATCTTCTTTCCCAAGGATGTTTTATGCCAGTCTCTCCAAATGAGCTTTCATGAGACTTGTCAAAGCAGTGTGTAAAGGAGATAAAATGTTTACAGTAGTCAGGGCCACTTAAGATCTGGTAAGTGTGTATCTGTATGTAAAATGAACAAGAAATGAGGCAAGAACCTTAAAACTGAGGTCTTTACAAGAAATATGCAAATGTCTTTTGGAGTATTTCAGTAGAAAAGCAGATGAGGTCTGTTTGGAAAGTTGTTAAAATGCACAAAGAACACTGACTGCAGGCTCCTAGTTGCCCTAAGCATGCTGGAAGGTGTGTCCTTCCCCAGCTACAGGCCTGCAGGTACAAAACACCCTGAATATTTTGTTGCCCCAGGCAACTCCCTTGCTCTGCCTTTACAACACACGTGGCTCCATCCACAGCTCAGGGGAGCTTTGCTGGCTTGCCATGGTTACTGTGACAACCATGGGCAGCATAACCCTTTCTGGCAAATACTGGTTTAACAAATACCGGCTTGTGGTGGTAATGAAACAAATCAGAAAGCCTGTGATGTGCCAAGATGGATGGCTGCTCAAGAACAGCTGCTGAAGCACTCCTTCACAATTCTTGCTTGAGTTTTGTCCTGTCCATTTTTTATCTGCTTGTTAGCTTCTCACACATTGCCCAACATGTCATGTCCAAACTCCTTACTATTGGCACTGACCATCCTCTCCACTCTTCCCCTATTCTGGGCAGATGTCCCCAAGCTCTCCTGCTTGAACCTCCTCTTCCTTCTTGATTATCATCTCAGCAGTATCACTTGCAAGGCTATCGGTGCTGCTTTCTGCCTAGAATATGGTCCTCTAAAGTATCCATGAAGCTAATGAACCTGCGTACAGCTCCCTAAAACCTTGGGAGGCAGCTAATACAGAAGATGTAAGAATCCTCTCAGACTCTCTTCCACTTGCTGCAAATGCCACAAACAACAAAAACTCCCCAGGCCCTGAACAGTATACTGGTACTGTAGGATTTTTTAAGCGTCATTAGATTGACATTTCTGAAAGTTTAGTTCAGAAGGAAAATGTAATCCAGTGGCTAGAGCTTTAAATTGTCTGTGGGAGACCTGAGTTAAATTTCTGCTCTCTCATTGACAGCCTATGTAGATATGGGAGTATTATGGTCTCAATTTGCCTCAGATTCCCATCTTATAAACGTGGAATACCAGCATTCTAATTGCAATAAGAAAAGCATTTAAAAATGAGTAAGCTGAGATACATGATGAGGAGAGGGTTGTATAGGTTTTTAGGCTCGATCTTGTTATTTGCTTTTAAATGGTCTTATTGACTTAATGTTTCGCTTTCTGTAATTTCTCAGAAGTTGATGGTTCTCCAGTGTCTGAGATTGAAGGCCCTTTCACAACCACAGACGTTGCAAGCAACTGCGTTTCTAGCATAACTTTCCATGAACCAGTGTTGTGGATTGCCTCCTACGCTCTCATGAGCCTGTGTGGGATTATCCTCCTTATACTTATCATCCTGCTGCTTATTCCACCACGGTGTCAGCATCGCTACACTGACAATGATGTGGTCAACGATGAGTCCTCCTTGGTGCGACATCGATGGAAATGAGAAACTTGATGGTGAAACCTGGGACTTCAACAGAATGAAAGACAAAGTACTTTGCCAAGGGGAAGAAGCCAATGCCTCAGTCCTTTCTACATCCATTACAAATTGTTGTGGAAAGCCCTCCAAATACTCTGCATCATAACTTTTTAAGCTTTATTTTCTAACACTGATTCTGAACCAAAGCACTTTTAACCACCTCTCTTAAGTGCTACGGTACTGGATTTGCTACTACAGTAATATGAGCCTTTATGCTCGCAATAGTACCTGGGTTTTTTTTTGTTTTTTTTTTTAAGAAAAAGAACACTACACCATGATGTTCTTCCACTATCTGAACAAAACTGTCCATCCCTCTTTCATTAAAAAAAAAAAAAACAAACGAGGTATCAGAATTTTCTAAGTGATCAAACCCTGACTGTAGAAAAAGAGAAAAAAAAATTAATAACCTTTCTTACTAATCACATTAAATGAATACTGCATTGCGTTTACATCAGTTCATTTTGAAGCTGTGCTTATGGTGCGGGGGAAGGAGAAAGGTCAGACACACGCAGCAGTTAAAGCAAGTGAGGTCAAGAAAAACGGTGGTTTGGGTTTTTGTTCCTCAAGATGTCTGCTGCCACTTGAGGGGTCACCATTCCCAGGTGTCATTGCAAAATAGTTTGAGGAGGTAAAAACTGAAAAACAAACTTGTTCAGCCTTAGCGTAAAACAAGACTACCTCTCTTAATTCACAAGGATGATACCACTGGTAAACATGTGACTTAGAACTGGTCTTATAACACAAGACATCCCATGCAACCAAATGTAACTCCTGCACTTCTTAGTAATTGATATTAGAGATATTAATACTTAACAACTTTCCACTTTGGTGCATAAAAAAGCTTCTCAGTTTTCCCCCTATTGTGGGGTTTTGTGTGGTTGTTTGTTTGTTTGTTTGTTTGTTTAATTCAGGATGACTGATACATAGAAAAAGCTGGATTGCATATGTATAGATAGATACTATAGACCTAACGTCCATGTTCTGTTGTGTCTTTTCCTATTTCTAGTGAGTATGTAACAAAAAGGAAACAGCAAAACAAAAAAGAAAACCCATTTTTTGCTGAGCTCAGCAATGTAAAAAATCAAGAGAAAAGTCTTTCCTCATGGACAGACTGTGAAGTGAAAATCCTAATGCTGGCTTGTTTTTAAAACATGAGCAGCAGCTGGGGGTTTTAGTTTAGCTTCATTGGTGTGACAGGCAAATGAAAAATTTCTGGACTGACTATCTGAATACAAACATGCAGCAAGACTGAAAACAGTAGTGGGAGAGATCAGGAAGGAATGTATTTGACCAGACTTCCACTCTGCAAGCATAGATCTTAATGCTGAGGTCACAGCACAGTATTTTCTTTGCAGATAGAACAATTTTTCATGCATTTTGTCAGATAAACAATGCAAGATTGAACATTCCAATGATTACAAGTTATCTCTTTGAAAAATAACAGAAAAAAATCCTTTGCATTTCAATAGCAGAGCAGTTTACAAATCTATGAGTAAAAAGAAAGTGGTAAAAAAAAGGAAGCTTAGCTCAGAATCTCCCAATCTGTCGCCCAGAAATTTTTCTGCCTGTAATCCCTTCCTGCAGCTTTCTGATTCATGCTGCCTTTGCTTCTGACTCTGCAGGGAATAAGTGAATATTTCTTTTCTTTTTCTTTTTCTTTTTTTTTTTTTCAGGATGGTGCTTTTACAGAAGTGCGTATACTATGTGTGAAAATAAAGCACCGTTGTTTTTTAAACTAATGTGTATATCACTTCATAACTAAAAGTACCAGTGGTTTCCTTTCCCTTTTAATTCCTGCATTTCCAAACTGCTTGACTGCATAAGGTAAAATGATTCGTGTTTTGATCTAACATCTGAAAATGATTTAACTTAGAATTAAGAGTTGAAAGTGGGAGGAAGTTTTGAATTTGCCTCATTCTTAGCTTTTAAAGGGAGAAAAACAATTGCAAGGAACGTAAGAAGTACAGTTTAGGTGTTTTCTGCCTCATATACCTTCCATATGTCTCTTTCTTCATGTCTTTTTACTTCATGTCTTTAATTTCAATCAGATCTTTTAGTACACTTTATAACAAAACGTTTCCTTGGGTTTTCCTTACAGCAAAAGACTTTGCTTCATTTCCAGTTCTGTGATTCAGTTTCACGTAGTCCTCTTGGGTTTGGTTTGATGTGTTAATGAACCTTTCCAAACTTGTATTCTTTCTTGTATGGTATAGTAATACAAGTAATGCTTTTGTCACCTGTTTCAAACAGAAACATGTTGTGCATGTTTGGATTGATACAGCAGTAAACAGTGAGCTCTTTTTCAATTCAGAAAGCACCAACAGTTGTATGTCCTCAGAATACGTTAACTTCTGTTTCCCTCTCCCTCCTGTCTCCTCATCACAATTTTAGGAAGGAATTTATTGGGAAAAGGTTTCTGGTATGCTTCTGCTGATGACAACCCAGAGTTGTTCTGAGTTGTTTAACAAACTCAGTGTAGAAAATTTTACGTAAAAGCCTTTCAGTTTTACCCTTTTGTTTTGAATGTCATTGGTCAAGACATTTTAATAGAAATGCTTGAATTACATGAGCAATAATCAAGTAGGACAAATGAAATAGTAATATATTCTTGAGTTTTCATGGCATCCCTTGCCACTAAAATTTAGTTTACAGTAAAATGCTGTTAGTGACATCTGCTAGCGGCAGAAAATTCATCTTAGCTTGTAAATTGATACTTACATTGGCAGATATTCAGGTGAGTATTGCTTTGTTGCTCTGGCAACAAGAAGAGCAATAGAAACCCTTGAGGGTTGATTTTTTAGCCTACAGCACATTAAGAAAAATAATGCTCTTGAGCATTTTTCCATGAAAGATGAAACACAAATATAAACTACAGTGTTACCAGGTATGTCTTACCAGTGATCGCTTCCCCCTGTGTATTCTTTTAAAGGAGTGTGCTGTGAGGTATTTTATACTCCTGTTAACTAACTTCAGAAATCAGATGAAATCATACCTGAAGAAAAGAAAAAAAAAAAAAAAAAGAAAACAACCACCAAAGCCAGAAATCAGAGCTTTGGATAAAGATGGTGCTGGGATATATTCTCTATTTATTATGGAGGACAGGGTACTCTAAATCACAGCACTCTAAATCATTCCTTGTATACATATCAATATTTGTTGCAGAACCAGCATTCTCCTAATGTGAATGTAATATCTTGTACCATGAAAATGTCAGAAAGCCATGTTTTATTGGATGCAGCCTTTTAGATAATTGATGCTATCAGTTCAGTCGTTAGGGATTTGAAGATGCGTGATTTGAGTACAATAGTTAAACCTGAGTTCAAGCATGGGAATACATTAGTTATATCCCACTGCCTTTGCAGGTTTTAGAAATCTTATCATGGGCTTTTTGGCTCAATTTAAGAGCTGAAGAAAATATGAAGACTTTTTATAAGCTTTTTTTTTTTTCAGATTCAATAAAAGGAGTTAGGTACAGGGGATTGTTCTGTTTTAAGGATTTGGAAGTTGGACCAACTTAAATGCAATATATCAAGCCAGGGTGCCATTCCAGTTCTCAGCTTTGATGTTCTGCAAGTTAATGCGTGGCAATCACAGTACTACTGGCTTTGGAATCTCTTGTTAACAGATCAGTTTCTTAACACTTAACTCTTTATTGGCTGATATCAAAAGATTCTGCTCAGTTACTTGCAGCATATGAATTTCTGTTTCACTGAAGGATTAGTCATTTGTATACTAACCTTTTCCTGGTTGGTTTTTGTTTGTTTGTTTCCCAGAATGCCTGAAACGTTGAAACATTCTTTTGGTTCCTAGAGGTTTCTCAATAACTCTATTGGTTGGTTGCCATATTCTGACCTCCAACATGAGTCTCATATATGTGAGCAGTAGCAGTTCCTCATCATGAAGGAAGTTGGTATGACTGAGGTGAAAGCAAAGGAAATAAAGGAAAGAGAAATTAGTAGGCTACCCATTACTCCACTTCATTAAAAATTTTAAGAGCATAACTGATTGATCCTTTTAGGAAAGGTCTGTGCAATCTGCCAAGACAACAGTTGCTGTCAAACTTGACTCTGATTGACAAATCATTCGTTTCTGGGTGGTGAAATTCCTGCTGCTGTTCAGCGAAGGGAAAACAGATGGCAATGGGAGCACTCTTCAGAGGTGGTCAGATCTCCTGGCTTCCGGAGCCTAATTAGACTTTAGGTCAGGCTTGTGAATAATCTGGGGTCCTGGTCATTTCCTCTCAGGAACATTACCTGAAATAAAATTGTTGCCTTCTGCCAAACTCCTGAATGGGATGAATCCATACTTCATATGCTACTGTTAAGAATTGCACTAACTGACAGAGGGGTAAGGTGAACTGAGGCTGGCTGGTTGTGTGAAATGAGAGGGTGCTAAATCACAGAGCCAGACTTTCAGATCAAGTCTGAGGTTCCTCGGTAGAGCAGAATAGGAATGCAACTGCAATTGCTGAAAAGCTGCTGTAAATGCAACCATGCCAGCTAATCATCTGGCTTTTTGGTAAGAGAACACATGCTTGAATATTTTGGAAAGTGCACTCTGTGGTGCTTATTGCTGCTACTGGGAATTATCCACCCATAAGTGAACAAAGGGTGCAGTCATCTTTAAGTAGGATCACTGGCCTGCTACTGAATAGTCCCCTCCCAGATAACAAAGCACTCAGTGGTGTTTCTCACCCATCTGTAAGTAACAAAATGGGTTGTTTTAAAACATGTTAACATCAGCCACTGTACAGTCAGTTTGCTTTTTTATTCTGTTCATTACATTTAGGTTTAGCTGGATCTTAGTGGCCATATAGTTTTTGAAATGTTGGAAATTTTAGATTAATTGTAGATTAATTAAATAGATTAATTAAATACATATGCATAAAACATAGAAGGTAATTCTCAGCATTCAAGTAAGAGCGTTCAGTAATACTGAGTGTTCTCTCATGCTTTAAACTGGTGATAATCACTTCAAATCAGTGTATTTGAGTTTAACTTCTGTCCTGTTAATTCACTGTCTGTGAATCTTATGATTTTCTGAAAGTCTCTGACCACCACACCCACCTCCCCCAAAAGAAGTTCCAAAAGAGCCCCGTATCCAAACTTCAGCCTACTAACAAAATATACCATTTTCTTGGTCACCATTCACAGATCTGTTTTAAAGCAGATTGTGAGGCTTTAGAAGTTAACTCTGGATTGGAAATGGTTGCAGTTCAGGTGGTGGGCCTGGAAGGAGAGAATTAGAGCCAGAGTTAGTGAAAGAAATCCCGGAACTTGACAAAGTGCAAAGAACCCCTTTACGCTTTTGAATAGAGCTCCTGGACTCTTTCACACTTGGACAAAGTTAACACTCACTGGTGTTCCTCTCTGGTTTGTACTTATTGGCCCCAGATTGCTTGGAAAGCACTTAGTGTAGCACTCTCCTCCCCTCCTGGACTTATTTCCCAATATACAGAACTGAGTGCAGCTCAAGGAATACTGTGTAACCCATGGCAGACCTCCAGGTAATATGCCCTGGAAACTGCTGACATGTATGTATATTTTTCCTTGTTCTCTGCCTTATGAAATACAGGGGTGGAGAGAGGACTACAAGGAGCTGAGAGCGCCATTCCTTAAGCAGGTGACAGCACCTCATGGAAGGCCTGGCTGGTTTTGTATTGCCACAAACTACAGTCAATCCCTTAATGACTTCTGGCTCTTCTTTCTAAATGAGAAACTTCTACTTGTTCAAGTTGAGCGGCTCAACTTGATTTTACAGTGATGTGTAGTTAGGTAAAATACTTGAATAAACTGCATTGTTTGTAAACATTGTATTCTTATTTGGAGAGTACCTTCTCTCATAGCTCTGTCAAACCCCTGAAGGGTATGTTTATCCTGTGTTGTTAGAGGCTAATCATGTAACAGTGTTTAAATGGCTGTGTTTGCAACATAGGTGTCCCCTGGAAAATCCTCGGCAAAATAAAACAGGTTCAAGTGAGGCATATTGAAATGACAAATGACAATTTCTTGATAGCACCAAGGCATGGATTACTGCAATATGTCCTGGGAAAACTGCTTCACTACCCAATACCTGTGTGTGTATAAAATTATACAGGGTTGAGTTTAGATATGATTTATCTGAATCAACTCCCATTTTTTATTAAAAAAATAAATAAATAAATGGAGATACAGAAATCTTTGACAGCTATCACTACATCAGCTGTTATTTGATGGTTCCTCAGGAAACATGGAAAGGTCTTCACCATCAAGGAAATGATTCCATGTAAATCTTCACCTCATCAAATGATGAGATGCAACACAGACTGAATGGAAAACAGGATCAATACTTTGAAAAAAGGAATACAGTCTCATTATTATTATTATTATTTCCATTCAGTCTTCAGGTTATATTAGGATATTTATCCCAATTACTACCAAGCCTCATTACTGGATTTTCCAAAATTCTGTATTTGGCACTTTTAGGTTTTGCCATTTCCAGATAAACACTATGTAAAAATCAAATTTTCCACTGCTTAAAATAAATGATTAATTCCTTCAACTCATCCACTGTGTCTTTTTAAATCCTGTTAATATGAACTTCAAAGCCAATAAATTGTATCCATCCAAATTCTTTGAGTACTTTGAGATGTTCGATTCTAACCTCTGGCTTTGGCTCTAAAAAGAAAGCAGAACTGCTTCAGAACTCACCCGAAACCAGGAGGGAGGGGAGGAGGTAGGCATGTCTAGCTCCAACGTGATTTTTCCTGCTTACTTACAAACCACTTGAGATGTTCTTGATCCAATTTTTCATCAGTACGTTTCCATATTGGGCAAAAGAAAACAATTAACTAGAAAAGATGAAGCTTCTGATCACCTGCAATGGTTTGAAATAATATCTTGGACGGCTGCTCTGAACTCTGAAGAAAGAAGGCATAGGATCTGAATGTCCCATCACTCAGACAGCAGCATTGTTTCCTCACCTTTGCAGAGTGAGGAGCAGCAGAGTTGTGCTCTGCATTCGGTACCCCAGGAGGTGGCGCTCACGTTTTGTTTTTCAAATACAAGTTTTGAGCCTCGCCACAGCAAATTCCATGGCTTTGGTTGAATACTAATAGATGTGCTTTCGTTTTTTCTTTCTTCTTACCTTATCTTATCCTTAACACCCTGATCATTTAGTGCTATCCCCCTTACCTCCCCTAGTCTTATTTTAAAATCCACTATTTTTAAGCCCAAAATCATTATCTTCAAAGGTATAATGGTGTATGCATGTTGATAAATTTAGGGGTTTGGTCAAGCAAGACAGATTAATGCAATGTGCTTATTATTAGAAAGCTGTCTGGTTTTGCTCATTACTGTCCTGATATTCACTGAAGCCAACCTACTATCACGCAGCTCTGCTCATAGTGGTACTACACAAGTTTGCATCTTTTTCTTGTGTTTAAACTTCTCCTGTGCATCTGAAATCACCATCATCTTCAGAACACCCTCTGTGCTTCAGGCCTACTGAATCCAAATCTGTAAAGTCATCTGACTCATATTAATAACCATCAATCATTCATGCTTCTCTTGTTCTTTTTTTCCCCACTGAAGGTGACCCATCTAAACAAAACACCTTCAGTGTTTGTGTGCAACGTGAGAGTAAGAATTTATTGCAAGAACAGGGATTTTTTAATCAGTGCGCTCAATTACAGACAAATATGTAAAGATTTACCATTCAAGAACTCAATCTAATTCTTTGGGACAACATGTAATTCTTATGAACATTTAATATGTAATCTCTTTCTGCACCAAAACAAACTCTTTTTAAAAATAAATTTTTGTTTTTTGTTTTGTTCTGTTTTTTTTTTCCTTCTAGAAATTTAAAGATAACTACTGCCTACGCCTTGATTCATCTATTGTTTTTCTAGGATACTCAGTGGCATTTCCTAGGGAATGCAGGTTACTGTAAAGACTATAGGAATCTGTGTTAACAGTTCATGCATAAATACTAGCACAATGGATTTTACAGTTGGCAGGTAGACTAAACTACTTCTTTTAAATAAACAAGGTATTGTGTTCCTTCAACTGCTTTATTTTTAGGTACCCAGAATAGTTCTGAAGTGCACTGCACAATCTTTTCCTTTGGTGGAGGCATTTTTTAAAGGTACACGTAATACTAACTTCAGCTAACTTTGTAAATTCATACTACATATTGGGCTATAGTTTGATACATCCTCACTAGATAAAGAGGAGGGGAAGGGGGGGGCAGCAGCTGCTCCCAACTCCTCATGTTTTATGGTGTGATTTTTTATTTTTTATTTTGCTATTCAGAGGGACCTCAACAGACTTGAAAAGTGAGCCTGGGTGAATCTACTGAGGTTCAACACACCAAAGTGCAAGGTTTTGCACTTGGGCTGGAGGAACCCCAGGCATCCATACAAACTGGAAAGAGTGGTAGTTGAGAGCAGCCCTGCAGAGAAGGACCTGGGGGTCTTGATGGATGAAAAACTTAACATGAGCCAGCAGTGTGCTCTTGCAGCTCGGAAGGAAAATGGTATCCTGGGCTCCATCAGAAGAGGGGTGGCCAGCAGGGACAGGGAGTTGATTGTTCCCCTCTACTCTGCTCTTGTGAGGCCCCATCTGGAGTACTGTGTCCAGGTCTGGAGCCCCCAGTACAAGAAAGACAGGGAGCTGTTGGAGAGGGTCCAGAGGAGAGCCAAAAGATGATCGGAGGGCTGAAGCACCTCCCATAAGAAAACAGGCTGAGAGAGTTGAGCTTGTTCAACCTGAAGAAAAAAACTGTGGGGTGACCTCATTGCAGCCTTTCAGTACCTAAATGGAACCTTTAAACAGGAGAGGAGTCAACTCTTTGAAAGGGCAGATAACAGCAGGACAAGGGGAAATGGTTTTAAGCTGAGGGAGGGAAGATTTAGGTTGGATGTCAGGGAGAAGTTCTTTACTATGAGAGCAGTGAGGCACTGGAACAGGCTGCCCAGAGAGGTTGTGGATGCCCCATCCCTGGATGTGTTCAAGGCCACGTTGGATGGGGCCCTGGGCAGCCTGGTCTAGCATTAAATGGGGAGGTTGATGGCCCTGCATGTGGCGGGGGGTTGGAGATTCATGATCCTTGAGGTCCCTTTCAACCCGGGCCATTCAGTGATTCTGTGATTTTTAAGTGCTGATATATTTTTACAGCCTTCAGTTTGCTCATGTATGCCCTTCTATTTTGTACCCACCAACTTCCCACTCTGTCCTGCAGCATCAACCCTTCTGTGACCACCCACATCTGTTGCCACCCTGCCCCACAGGTAAGGTGATATCCCTTTCCTCTCTTCCCCCTTTCCACAAGACAGGTCTGAAAGAAATCCAGCTCTCCCCCTGTGTGCGAGGACTTGGCTTTACTGTGGAATTTTTGCTCCTGCAGACCTCCAGCCTTGCCTTCAGGTAACCTCAGCCTGGCACAGCAGGTCAGCCTGGATCCCTGTTGAGAAATTGTGCAGAGAGCGTGGATTGAGGACATACTCCAAGACACACCACAGTATGTCCTCAAGTCACTAGTGCCTTGGGATTGCTGACAGCAAGGACCAGCTGCCTATGGTATGTATCTGCTGGACTGAGCGGGCTTACACACCTGTTTGCTTGCATGGGACTGCACGAAAGGGACCTGGAGGCCTAACAACTGCATTGACACCAGAATTTCCAGAAAACAGACCACAGAGACCCTGTGCAAAGCCATATCAAAACATCCATCTTCATGGAAGGGATTTTCCTTTTTCTCTAATTTGCCCTTCTCCTTCCTCTCCTGTAACATGGAATCTAGGTGACTATTAAAGATAACTAGATTTGGGGCCACAATGTATTGAGGCTTTCCCATCAGCTTGGACTGAAGAGCACATCTACTTGGATCTACTTTTGATTCCCATCTACTTAGATGAAGAGTTATGAGACTATTTTCCTTGTATATCTCTGGATTAACAAAGTATGGGAAAAACAGAGAAAAAATGCCCCACCTTAAACAACTTAAGCTATAAAGCAAACCTCTAAATAGATCAACAACATTCTGGAACTAGATTTACTGGTTTTACAGGTTTTCTAGTTTATAAACTGGAATTGATCATTACTCACTTTTTGCCATCTGTTACTGGAACTGGCTTTGCATTTCTGGGAGTGTTTAAATTGCAGTATATCCACATGATATCTAAACACTTCCTGCAGACCTTCAAAGTATACTAGAAATAAACATTCTTATACTAAAATATATACCAAAATCCCTGTTTCTCCACACTGCTTTTCATGTTACCACAACTCTGGATACCGAGATTCCACCTGAATTACGGGCACAGACACACGGTGAAATACAGCTGAGTTATGGCAGCTTAAAGAACTGCTCTTCTGCACTGCACTTTGTACCTCATCCTGGGAGGTTTAAAAATACACCACTGGCAATTTGTGGGTGAGCAGAGAACTTTGAAATTAAATAGTTGTGAGAACTGGGATGACACACGCAGCAGTTGATTGGCCAAGTGAGATGGGTGCAGAAAGCAACTCTGGAGGTACAGCCACTCAAAGGGCAGGCAGGAACTTGTTGTCATTTCACACCATTAGCAAATGCCCATAAACATTCTCCACTAACTGTGGCCTAACGCATAGGCATTCTGCCCATACACACGTCTGTTTCATTTACTGTCTGCAGGAGCGATTTGTTTCATGAATAGATTTCCTGTGCTGCTGCTTATCATCAAAGGGTCTCACTTCCTCACGAACATCTAAAGCGAAGATTAATGTTTTGATTTATTTTTTTTCCTAAGCTTTCGAAGTACAGGATGAATGGCAGAAGAGTGAATACCAATCATTATATTTCTGAAGTGTTCCGCATCCCTTATCTTTGAATAATTACTTAAGAGAGAAAAGTATCACGTGGCTTTCACAGACACAAAATTGAAATACCTGAAGTAAAACTTCTTTAAGCTTCCTAGCCCTCTGGCATTTAAAATTCCCCCCTCAGACAGAGACCACTGGATCCCTGGGCTTTGGCAACCACAACAATGAAAGCGTTGCCCTGTTTTGTAGCAAACACCTGGGTAGAGTTCAGTGTAGTTTAGGCAGTAATGAAAAATCAATAAACTGACACATTTTTCTTCTGGTTAAAAGCAGATAAACTGGCTGTCACCCAATTTACACCAACTGCTAATGATGTTTTGTCACAGTGGTGACAAAGCACCTCAAGGCTTGAAATTTTTATCAGTGAAATTTGTGACCCACTGCTGGTCATACAATAAATGTATTGGAAAGTTAAATTATCCCAAGTCCTAGAGAATTTTCACTGTTTTAATAAAATCTGCAGAATTTTTCATTTTGATGCCACCATTACCTGCAGCATTTGGGGTTTAAGGCTTCCTTATTTTTACTTTAAATGCAAGAAATATCCCCTGTAATAGTTTCAGTCATTTATTAACAGATGTTATTTTCTCATGTGCCATCTTACAGAGTGACACTTCCTACAGAAATAACTGTATATTATATATTTGGAAAACTAATCCAGAACAGTGTTGTCTCTAACTCTTTCTTGCCCACTCATAGCTCCTTTTCCTTTTTGCTCTATGCTTTCCATTTCTTAAATTTATTCGTTCCATGCAACCACTTGAATTATTTACATGCCTAGGTTTTAATGAATGTTGCTTTTCATTTGTTAATAACAAGCAGCAACTACTCCTTCAGATTTTACCTTTATAGGACTTGCAGATAAGGACAAGAAGTGCCTCTTCTCCAGTGACTGGAATTGTTATTTTCATAGGTGTCATAGCCAGAAGGCCAAAGTCAGAACTGACAGGTGCTGATGAAGTTCCCTGCCCACCCATACCTGCAAATGCCCATTAACAAAACCTACTGGACAATGTAATACTAAAAACCCAGCAAGCCCATGGTGTGTGGCTACAGCTGGGCAATGTTCCTAACTAGAAAACAAGCATCACCAACACTGTGCTATAGTTCCACACTCCTGCTGCTGCCCTACACTGGAAGTAGAAGAGGTGTCCATTTTTTCAGCAAGGTGATGAGTGCCAGGCACTGATCAAGTTACCCATCAGGAAGGGAACATCCAGGCAATGGCATGTGATGCCTTGTCTTCAGCACCAGCACAGCTCGCAGCAGGAAAAGGTGAACCAAGAGCTCACTCTGGTGGCCTCGTACCCATGGTAGGGCTATCTGGTTCCACAGTGGAGAGGCAAGGAGGCCTCAGTGAGGTCCTACTCATGGTTTTGGCCAGAGCACAGGTCCCGTCATCTAATAAAGCATGCAGACCCATGCCATTGTTGAAGACAAGCTCTAAAAACTTAGCTAGCTGAAGATGTTCTTTGTGTATGTTAAGCTGACAAGCAAAGGGCAATTAATCATCCCTAAACAGATTAACATCCTTCAACCAAGGACATCCTGGAGCAAATAGGCCTTGAGGAAGACATTAATCAGGATGTTTTATGAGTATTGCCAATTCAGCAAGAAAACTGGGAAACTAGGAGACCCTTAATTGAAGTACCATCATAATAATCACTCCCACAGACCCTTTTATTTTGTTATTTGCCCCTTAAGCATGATAGCTGCAAAAGGACTGTTAGTGATATTATATCTGTATGTAACTTACTGACCAGCCATTGTAAAGCAAATGGAAAAACTAGTGACTTTTCAAGCTTTGTGTATAAATATAGTGTGAATACTCCTGTTTGATTTGTAAGGAACTACTCAACACCCAAATCAGCACAATCTGAAGTAAATAAGCAACGTCTCTCCTGAGTGTCCTGTTGTCATGCATCTGCTTTTTGAACAACACCATTACAAGGTACAAGCACTTACTTGTGTACTGTTTTCTGAGTTGGGTTCAAAAACTTGGAAAAAAAAAAAAAAAAAGGCTTTGAGATTTGGGGTGAAAGAGCTTCTCAGATGGACTTCTGGATGGCACAAGCCTTGCCTTCAATCCTGCGAGCAAGCTATTTTCTTTCTGCAGATAACAACTTCTAGCACCCTTTCTTATGCAGTGTGACTGAATTACAGAACCACAGAATCACAGAGGTTGGAAAAGAACTCTCAGATCACCTAGATCAACCACTGACCCACCCCCACCATGCCCACTGCCCACGTCCCTCAGTGCCACATCCACACGGCTCCTGAACATCTCCAGGGATGGTGACACCACCACCTCCCTGGGCAGCCCCTGCCACTGCATCGCTGCTCTTGCTGAGAAGAAATATTTCCTAATATCCAATCTGAATCTCCCCAGCAAAACCTGAGGCCATTCCCTTTTGTCCTACTCCTGCTACCTGGGAGGCCAACCCCACCTCACCACAGCCTCCTTTCAGGTGGCTGTAGGGAGCAATGAAGTCCCCCTCGGCCTCCTCTTCCCCAGACTGAACAGTCGAGCTGCTGGAGGCTTTTCTAGATTGGAGCTACAGCTGTATTTCACAAGCGCAAAAGGCAGTTTGTTTCACAGTCCTCTCCTGCCCTCAAGAGCTGACGTGGCCCTCACAGCACCGGGCCCTCCACTGCCCCTGCCAAGGAGACAACAGGACAGGCTTCCATACCGCCAGGACCGAGCCGCATTGCCAGTAGGACCCCGCAGCCCCCTCAGAAAACGGCGGGGACACCTATCGCCATCCACGGGAAACGCCTGATGACCGACCGGGGCAAGGCTATCTTAAGGTCAGTTCCTCGGCCCAGGAAAGCCATCTGCGCTTTTCCCCATGAGTGAATAAGTGGTTCTGGGCAGGGCGCGGCGCGGGGCCGTGCCAAGGCGGGGTGGTGCGCACAGGTGGCCGCTCCCCTGCCCGCTCCGCCACTCTGCCGACGGCCACAGCCGGAGAAGAAAGAACGAGAGAGGAGGAGGAGGAGCGGCAGCGGGGGACGCGGCGGGCAGGGGGTGGGCGGCCCATCCCCGTCCCAGCGATGTGGCAGAGGCGGCAGTGTGAGTAGCGGCCCATCAAGCGTTCCTCTGTCTGGTTCTCCGAGAGCGCAGCTTTTCCCCGGCTGTCAGCCGCCTGCGGTACGAAGCATCGTACTGCGAATTCAAGCCGGGTTATTTATTTATTTATTTTTTTTTTTATTTTTAAGAGAGACAAAATTTAATCGGAGCCCCCCCCGATGTCCCTCTCCCCCCCCCCCCCCCCCGTGAATGCCGGCCTTAGAGCGGTGGTATGTGTTAGCAAGGCGTGGCAGCGCGAGTGTTTGAAGTCAGTTAAACACGAACAGAGGTATGCTGTGCTTAAGCTGCTGCCGAGGCGCGAGTGAGCACCTGAGCAGAAAGGAGCGGGAGCTGCTGGAAAATGGGACAGGTCTTTTCCGAAGTCTTCCTGACGTGGCCTTCCTCACCGCCACTTCATCTTTCCGTGTGTTTTCACCCTCCCTGCGTGTCTCTGCCCCTTCAGCTGTCTGGCACGTTGCTCAGTGTCTGCCTGTCACAGGATGGCATGAAGAAGTCTCTGTCACCTAGAGGTGCTGCCAAGTGCTTCTCTGTGGCGTGCAGTTCCTACACAGCTCTGAGTGCCACAGCCATGGTGAACCACAACATCACAGCTCAGTGTGAGCCCAGCCTTGCTTCTGTGAATGTAGACCCAGCTCCTCATTTTATGAGTGCTGTGTGTAGCAAGTCTTAAGTTCTTTTCAGTTTGAGTGTATGGTTTAGCTGCTAATGGGTATTTATGCATTTCTGCGTGGGGAATTTATAATACGCGTGGTATATGTGTTCTCAGTATGTAAAGACCCAGTGGACTCCACAGATGCCTTCAGTGCGATCCCCCACTGGCTTCTGAATCCCCAAAAGCAAAGCCAGAAGTTCACTGGCAATGTTCTGCAACAGTTTTCTGAACTCCATCCCTGGAGGCATTCAAGGCCAGGACAGCCTGAGCTGGTGGGGCAGCCCTGCCTGTGGCAGGGATTAGGGCAGGCGGGCTTCGAGCTCCCTTCCAACCCAAACCATTCTGTGATTCTGTGAATTCCCTTAGCCTAAGATTGCAAATGTTGCAAATCACAAAATGTGTTCTCTCTCTGAAGCTTCACACTGTATAACTTTCTCTGTCATAATCCTTGAACTCTTAAATACAGTGGCACAGAACATTTTAAGGGCTCAGACCAGGAGTGTCTTGAAAAGATGATGTACTATCCTTACTATTTGTTTTTATTTATAAAACTGGTGAGAAACGGTTTATGTATAGAAAAACTTTAAACTTTCATAATGATCTGCATTCCTCCTCATTGAGATTCAAAGGTTAAAGTACAGCTGTAGCTCAGGTGTTAAGCTGACATCTCTGACTCAGAGGATTTCCTAGTTCTGTTGCTGTTATGAAGAATAGGGTGTGTTTGTGATTCTTCTTAGTAATATTTAGAGTTAGTGTTATCCCTGTTTTCTGTTGAGTTTTGTTATTTTTTTGTGTGTGTTTTGGTTGGGGTTTTTTTAGGTATGATACAGGAATGATCTCATGCAATAGTTGATAGAGAATAGAGGCTAGAACGGTCTAAGCTTTGCAGGAGAGAAGATCTCTTTGTGTAGTATTGTAAGTTGAACTTGAGGCAGTAAGTTCTACTCCTAAGATGTCAAAACTTCCTTTTGGCATGAACAAACATAACCAGAGCCTCCAGAATGGGCACATTGTACTACCGTGTCCATTCTGCACTGACAGATGCAGACAAGTCAGGCAGTCAGTGTGAAAGAGGTAAGACCTGCAAAACAAGACTTGAGGAGAACGAGTGAAGAATTTGACCTTATTCTACAGAGGGGATAAGGAGAGAAGGGACAGAAGTCTTAACGGTTGTAAAAGCCAGGGTTTCCCAATTCCACTGTGATATTTCACCATTTAACATCATAAATTAGATAATATATCCCTTCTAAATAAGGAATGCATCTTCAGTGTGCTCATCCTGATGGATCCTGCCACCTGGGATTGGCAAGTTCACCAGCCCGGCTCAGGGATCACACCAAGACCCATCAGTGATGTCTGTCACTTGGTCCCTGCACAGCTGGGCCTGCAAAGGGGTATTTTTGAGCCTTCCTCGTCTGTGCCAGTCAGTGTGAGGGGAAAGCATGGTGAAAATGGATGACTGTGCTGCAACAGCATAGCCCAGCCTGCACTGCAGCCGGCCACTTGCCCCATGCTGACATGGTGGTGGCTTTGCCCCAGTGAGAGGCCCAGCCCGGCCCCACACACACCCATCACTCGCAACAGCCTCACAGAGGTGTGCGATCCATACTGCTGGGGCTGAAACTAGGGCATGGGGAGGATGCAGTGCGTGCTAACAGATTATGGCAGATCATCGTATGTATTTTGATACATTGGCTAAACACAGTCCTGTGAAAAGCAAAAAATACACAGCTTTGCTGTCCATTTTGATAAATTTGAGAACAGATTTCAAGACTGCTAAGAAGCAGACTGATGTGTTATTTTCACAAAAGGTCACATATCCTACTAGTTCTATGTTTTTGTTGCTCTTTTTTCTTTTTTTTTTGTTTCATTAAAAACTATACATTAAAAAATGAGCTTTGTTACTTATATATATTATGTATTTTATACGTGGCCCAAGACAATTCCTCTTCATTCAGTGTGACCCAAGTAGTCCAAAAGGTTGGACACCTGTGGTTTAAACCATTATCTTAGTGTCTGCATATCACACAAAAAGAACAGGAACTGTATACAACCTGCATAGTTATGTATGATATCTGGTACTTACTTTTGAATTGAACTTCATGTCTCCTTGCAGTATCATACCTATGGGTTGAGGGGATATGGTGCAGAGGAGGGGGTGGGTTTTCTTCTCAAAGATCAAATTTTCAAGATGAAAGGAATTATCAGAGATGAGTGTGCAAGCAATGCCACATCACCAAAGGCAAGGTTAACACAGTAGTAGAAAAAAATAGTCATTTTTGTAGCGGTGCCAGAGAAAGTACATTATTTTTTGTGTTGCTACGGGTACATCTTTATGTCTGTGTTTTTCTTCTTGGCAGATTTTGTGAAGTTATCAGGGCTCTTGTTGGCTTCATCGTTTGCTTGGTACTTGGGATACATATTTGCTGCTCATGTACCACAAGAGTCACTGTCGACATCTATAGCTTATCTTCAAGACATTGGAAAGAAACCAGTGTTGAGGGGTATGTAGTTGTATTTTTTTTTTCCTTTTATCTAATATTCTCTATTTATTTGTTAAATTAAAAAGGGTCTACAATCATAAAATCACTAAGGATGGAAAAGACCACTAAAATCACCTAATCCAATCAGCCCACCCCCACCATGCCCACTGCCCATGTCCCTCAGTGTCACATCCACACTGCTCTTGCACACCTCCAGGGATGGTAAATCCACTACCTCCCTGGGCAGCCCCTGCCACTGCATCACTCCTAAGAATAAATTTTTCCAAATATCTGACCTAAACCTGCCCTGGTGTAGCTGAAGGCCATTACCTTTTGTCCTCTTGTTAGCTAACAAGCTATTATAAGTAGGATGTTGTTTGGATGATGTGAATTCATTTAATTAGTGCAGATCTGGACGACTACTTATGCACGATTTTGAATAAACATAATGTCATCTTATATTTGCCAGTATGCAAATATTAATAATTGACTTATTTGTTTGTTAGCATGTAAGCATAAGCAATCTGCAAAGCTGCTGAAGCTTTGACTATATCTTAGGTGTTTTTTAGAGTTTCCATAACTGGTTGAATCACTAGCCAAAGTTTGTGATGTAGTTCTCATTTTTTTTTTCCTCTGATCTGATGGAGTGACTTAATGTGCACATTTTTTTCATTCTATGACTGTTACTGTGTGAAAAAAGTTTAGAATTATAACAGTCAGCTTCAAGGTATCTGTAGGAATTCTTTATCCGTATAGCCCTTGTTTACTCTTAATGGAAATAGTACAAAATAGTATGATCTGATTTGAATCAAGAGTATATGGAATTTTTTTCTCTAGGCAAGCTTCTTCCCAGCAGTGGTTTGAAAGCCAACAGTAACCCAAGCAAATCTGTGAGAATGTTGCTATGATACTGGAAAACTGACAGTATTGGGCTCTGTAT
Source organism: Perdix hodgsoniae (assembly GCA_035772895.1). Classification (NCBI taxonomy): domain Eukaryota; kingdom Metazoa; phylum Chordata; class Aves; order Galliformes; family Phasianidae; genus Perdix; species Perdix hodgsoniae. The sequence goes on along the minus strand of JAPSGF010000036.1, from coordinate 3,337,959 downwards.
ATATAAGTGTGAGCTTATATATTAACGTGTTGGCACTAAGCGATTCTTTCCATGTAGAAATTGTTTATGTAGCACTTAGGAAGACTTCCTCATCTTTGCTGTTGTAGCCCCACTCCCCAGAAGGCAGAAGTGTGATCACTGGTCTCCCTGTTCACCTGGGAGCTACGCCTATCGGATTCTTAGCGGCGGTGGCAAAGAAAAGCTGGCTAAAATCTGTTTTGAGGATGAGCTGTAAGTACCAGACTGACTTTTAATATATGTAAATGCTTTGTAGTATAAAGAAGGATCTTTCATTTTGGCTCACTAGCAAGTAAGCTCCTAGGGAAAGAAAAGACCTCTTCAGTAAAATTACATGCAGAAAAAGGTGGCCATTGTATATTCCCTTTTCAGTGTTGATAAGTATGCCCTAGGTCTCTTAGGAACAAGTGAGTTTTTCCTCCTGTACGTATATTCCTTTTTATGGCACTCTTTCTGCAGCATGACACGAATTTCATCTTAAGTACAGTTTCTTCTCTGCTTCATTCTGGTGAGCTTTATGGTGGTGATTCAGACTGAGACAATTCATTTCCATGGAACTCTGGCCTAAAGTCGAGACTTATCAACAGCAAAGAAGAGCTAAAGATAACTTGGAGATAGTGACTTTGAATATATGCTTATAAATGTGTTTTTTAAAGTTGTTTTAAAGTGTTCTCCTCTTCTTGTGTGTTCTGCCTTTGTAATAGCACATTGCTGCTGTGTGGGTCTATGCTGTTTTTGCTGAAGGTTGTATTTTTCTCTCACAGGTGCTGTAGTTTCTATGTAGTATACTTGCCTTTCCTCAGTATCCAGGCTGTTTGATTGGCTTTCTTTCATATCCTGGGCTGACTCATAACTTTTTTATTGATAGGTAGATGTAATATGAAGTCTTGAGAAGCATGTCCTCTGAGTCATTTAGACCTAGATTGAAAGATTTGTAAAGTGTTCATGTTTTATTGGTGATAAACATCAGAATATATCTGACAATATTTAACTTTTTTTTTTTTTTTTTAAATACATACATCTCAGCTTATTTTCCTGTTTGTTCCTGTTTCCTTATTTGTTCCTGTAGATAAGCTGTTTCCATTCTGATTTTTAATTTTAGTGATTCAGGACATATATTGAGTAGTCAGCACCTTCTGAAAGTCAGGTTTGTTCCTGTAAAGTGACTTTAAATCCTTAAAGTGATCTTTCAAGTAGATACAGCCATATGGCTTACTGTCATAAAAATGAACCCACAAATTTGTTATGTTTTTCTTTTTTATCTTTCTGGCTGGATTTGTACAAAGCACTTTCCTGATCTGGTTCATTTTGCAAAACTCATTAAGTATCTTTGAAGGAAGTGGACTGGTATAACATGCAAGACTTCAAAGCCGTAGCTCTTGTTTACTACCAGCTCTTGAATTAAATAATTGAATAAAGTGTGAACACCAGGAAGTGACTTAGCATTGGTAAGTCTGAATCAGAGTCTCTGGAAAGATGAATTCTACTGATACGGCACTTCTTTTCAATTCCAGGCTTATAAGTGAAGAAAAGGGTAATGTTGGAAGAGGTATAAACATAGCCATTGTCAATTGTAAGTAAGATTAAAAATGTTAGAGACATACCTTTGTGATGATTAAAAAAACACAAACGTTTGGGGTGTTTTTAGTAGTTAGTATGGAAGCAAAGGAGAAATTGCGACTTGATTCATGTTAAATGTAAGAAGGACAAATTATTGCTTGAGAGAAATAGTCTTCTGGATAAATGAAAGAAACGTGTACATAATCAGTATAGGCAAATAAAAAGATGTACAGTAACTGAGAATTGCAGCTCTACCACAAGGTACAATTTCCTGTTCTAGAATTGGTCAGTGGACAAAAAGACAAACTCAAAGCTTGATTAATATTAAAGTGCTTGTAGTAGAAGCTGTTGGAAAGCTGATGCTGTAGTTTATTCCAGATCTCATGCACCATTTTATCTTAGATGAATAAGTATGGTGGAGAGGAAGCAAGGGATGCACTGACAAGTTGGTTTTGATCACAGAACATTTTTGTTCAGGTTTTCTTGTCTCATTATTGTTGAGCAAGGTTTTAGCCTTGTCTGAACCTGCATGATTTTGAGTTGCTGGGCTCAATTACTGTAGACAAGAATCTGAAACACTGCACAGAATGGAGCCCTTCAAATAGAATCTGGCTTAATCAACTTCTATGTTTATGGTTGTGACTTAATGTATATGTATGTATAAAAACTTGGATGTGCACAGTAAACTGAATTTTTTCCATAAAGCAAAAAATAATAATGGTTTAGTCATAAGTGATGTTCAGATTCAGGCTTTTGTTTAAAGAAAATGTGTTCATTTCCAGTGTGATTTCTCTCTGACAGTTTGCAGGTCTGCGTTGTAACAGAAGTGATTTGAGAACAATTTTTTCAGCTGACTGTAGCTACAAGCAGTGACTACACGAAATGTTTTCCCCAAATCTCAAATTTACATTATTCTATATTTCTTCCAATTTAAAAATTCAAACGAAAAGTTGGAAGCACATAATACTAAAACTTAGAGATGCCTCACTTTTGCTGAAAACGCTGTGCATGCTGATTAAATGTAACCTTTTTTGCTCATATTTGCACTTTTAATCCTTTCTTACAGATGAAACAGGAGCACTAACATCGGCCAATTTCTTTGACATGTGGGAAGGAGGTAGGGAAAGGAGTGCAATAAAGCTTTTGTTAACATTTCAGTGTTCAATAAAAACATATTAAAATATTTGTCCTTCTCTTTAAGTGACTGTGCTTCTTTGTTGAAGAAGATCACTTAGAAACAAATAGCAATTGCAGTCATTTAAACATGCAATAGCCAGATCTTCTGACAACAATTTTTGCCTGAAAAGATGTGGGGTTTTTTTTTCTGTTGGTTGAGTTAGTTAATGTTCGCTGTGATTAGTTGCTATTTTCTTTCTCCATTATTTCAGTCTGGGAAAGGACAGCACTTACCCAAAACTACATCTATTGAGCAAAATCTTTTTTCTGACATTTTGTTCTATTCTATTCTAATTACAAAATCATAATAAGTAATAAGCCAGTCTTTTTGTACTACTATGTATCTAAACAGAAGATCTACTTTAAGAATAGCTTCTGATACATTTTCCAGGCTTAGGATGATACTAGTTACTGTACTTCCTACTAAGAAGAAACAGAATGCTATGAGACATTTGCAGCCAATTCTTTCACCACTTAAGAATGTTTATGATCTTGCATGCATGAACAGAAATCACACTGGGTCTAATCATGGGGCTTCAGATTTTTATATGGTGTATGGACTGCAATGTCTCCAAGGCTACTGCCACACAACACACTTACTTTCTATAGAAAATAATGTAAGCAGTTGCAGAATAAATAAATATCTTAGTGCTGCAAATAGGCTGCCACTTAATGAAAATGGCTGTATAATGGGGTGTGTTACTTAGATCCACAGTTAGCATGGTAGTCAGCACACAAAAATAAAGGTGCAGAATATCAGTGTCTTCTGCAGTATTCCATGTTTTGCCTGCTGGTGGAGTGTTACGCAGGGTAAAATCTCAATTTGTGTGTAAATGTTACCTGTTTTCAGAGGTTCAGAAGTATCTTTCTTTACAACTGTGAATTGTAGATCAACCTTTGCTCTTCTGGTCTCCAGTGAGAGCTGGCAGCTTTCTGCATCTTCAAGGATTAGGCAAGTCCTGTGCCAGTGCGTGGAAAGATTGCCTAAATAGGTCTCATTCTGAGTAGGCAAGGTCAAAAAGTGAGAAGAAGTTGAATGCAAGGGGAAGTAGGTGGAATTTGATCATGTGTGTGTGAGGGAGTAATCAGTTGTGTAATTAATCCAACAGACCACTCAGAAGAGATGGTGGCTTTCATTGAAAGTGCACCACAAGGGTCCCTGCTTTTCATGGTTACTCATGATGATGGAAGCGCCCGGTAAGGAAACTATTCATGACAGGCTGAGAAACACAGCAACAAATAGCCTGGCAGTCACTGTTGTACAATGGTTTAAAGGAGTGATTTATTTCACTGTATAGTCATTTCCTCTCTTAAAAGTTTTGATTATATATATATTCAGTGCTTGTCCATGTCATGTATGTTGATATTTCCATAGATGGAAGGAGAGCGTCATGCTTGTTTAAAAGCACCAGTTATCATCATAAAGGGCAGCGTTATTATCTCTGTATCATAGCCCTCTATTAAAAAGGTATCCACAGCTCTAATTAGAACATACCTAGCTTGCATTCCTGCTTACATCTTAACCTGATTCTTCAAGTCCTTTCAAATCTTATGCTATTTTGGTCTGTAGTCATCATACCATAATTAAACAGGGACAGTCTTAATCATTTGGCTGATAAACATCTGAAGCCTTTGTCCACACTTTAAAAAGGATAAAAAGTCAAATTTTACAATTTTATTGTTTGAGATGTAACAATGCAGCAGAAAGAAATACAAACAGATGGTATTAACATCAGGGATGTAGAGAAGAGGACTTCAAAGATAGAATTTTGGTCTATAGGTTTAATGGCATGCTACTAAAACAGCACTTGGGAAGTTTTTAACTTCTCATTATTTCTTCTGCTAACTTATTAATGTAAACCATAGAATCATAGACTCATCTAGATTGGAAAAAACCTTCAAGATCATTAAATCCAACCATCAACCTGACCTCGTGAGTCTTATCATTAAACCATGTCCCTTTGTGCCACATCCACATATCCCTTAAGTGCCTCCAGAGGTAGAGACTACACCACTTTCCTAGTCAGCCTGCTCCGTTGCTTGACCACCCTCTCTGTGAAAAATTTCTTCCCGATGTACAACCTAAGTGTCCCCTGATAAAACTTGGAGCCATTTCCTTGTGCCCTATTGCTTGTGAACTGAGGGGAAAGACCAGCACCCACCTCACAGCAATCTCCTTTCAGTTACTTGTAGAGAACAATGTGGTGAACAAGCCCAGTTCCACCAGCCACTCCTCACCATAAAGCCAATGTGTTCTCTTTTAGCTTTTTTCTCATATTATTAATACCTTTTTTTCACTGTTTTTTTTCACTTTTTACTTTTTTTCTTTTTCTTTTTTTTTTTTTTTTAGGTTGAAAAGTAATGCCAAAAAGTTAGTAGAAGCTCTGGGAAGTAAAGAAATACAAAATATGAAGTTCAGGTCAAGCTGGGCTTTTATAGCTGCCAAAGGCTTCAAGCTTCCAGATGATATCGAAAAAGAAAAGGTCAGGTTCATTTTATTTTCAATTTTATTTGTCTCTGTGTCGGGTACAACCTTCAGGTGCAGATCTTGTGGGATATCTGTAGTAACTGTAGAGTCAGCCTCAGTTGTGCAAAGCACATTCTCTAATGTGTCATTCTAAATTCTTCGCTTTAGATCTGAGACTTTGAATCTTTGGATTTCTTAGGCAGAGTGTAAGAGAAATTAGTGGAATCTTAACCCATTATACTGAATAAGATGTCTAACATGCCACTCAGCTTCCCAGTTTCTCTTCTATGTTGTATAAGGTTTGACAAACTAATTTGGTAAACACAAATACTGATTTACTTTATTTTGTTTTATTTTTAACAGATAAACCACTCTGACAGTAAGAAGAATAGATACAGTGGCTGGCCAGCTGAAATACAGATAGAGGGCTGTATCCCAAGAAACCTGATGTAAACAAATGCATACCTCCTTAGCAAAGACTCTTCTATATTTTTATACATATAACTCTGGTAGTTTGTATCCAGAGCCCAATAAGCACCTGAACAGCATTTGTAAAATAAGTCATATGTACAGTTTTTACCCTGCCTTTCATTTGTGAGGTTTTTCTCTAATCTGAAAGCAGATAGATATTTTGATGACAAGTGGTAATGAAATGCTCTGGTTTGATATTACAGTAGTTAGACAGTTGGTTGTAAAATACCAGGGTTATTAAAAGTGACTGTACACTGTCATCAGTAACTTGTTAGTTACTTGTTTTTTACATGTGTTTCCTTTACTTCCCCTTATAAACTAACATAAAACTTAGTCTAACCTGTAATAGAAAATCACTAGCAATAAAATAAGTTATTTGATACTAATTTATTGGTAACTTCTCTTCAGAAGAAGCCACTACATTTTTTGAGCTGTTTTTGGTAATGTTAACATCTGGAATAACGTTGTTAACATGTGTGGGAATGGGATGTTATTTCTGCATTAGATATTGAAAAAGGGCAATTGGTTTGAAGAAGTAGAACGTAATGTATCTGCATTCTGTAACTTATCCTTAGATCTAAAAAGTAGAAATACTGTATACTTAGCAGCATGTTTTAGAAACATGATTACTGAATATGTGATTACTTCTTTCTTGCAAAACTGCAATAGTTGTTAAATGTTCCAAACAATGTGGGTATAGTGTTAGGAATTAGAAAACATATTGTAGGGTTGTTCGGTTAGGATAAGAAACTCCCAGCAAAAGAAAAACAGATTTAACAAACATCGAAGAAGCTAGGGCCTCTGCACAAGGACGGACTGTCTCCTCCATGAGAAGGTTGGGATGTGACAGGCAGGCACCAAGATACTCCCCTCTGTCCTCCTTCCGAGCATATCTTTATGCAAGGGTGGACAAGCAGATATCCAGAAACAGTGACCAAGTGTGGAATAAGGGTCAGAAGTTAATTAATTAATTAGAAGTTTATGCTTAGCCAGCGACGATTTGTGTTTGTCCAGTGTTTCTATGTTTAGTGAAGCATCGAGAAGATTGTGAACCTAAAGTACTCAGCCAGTGAGGAACTAGGGGAGAAAGAGGTAAGCGTCGGGCAATAAGGGATAAAAGATGTAACACTGTTTTCAGTGTGCTCTCCTGCTTGCAGGAGGCCCGCCATTGCAATTGTGCATAAAATCTGCTTTATCAGAGATACCAACCTGATAAATTATTTGGATATTTCTAACAAGCTGGGGGCTCTTCCGGGATAATCATTGCCTTTCAGGGGTCTCCCCCACTGTTCTGGACAGGATAGGTGCACCCCGCTGATTTTAGCAGTCTTGTCAGGGTGGTGGGGTGGGAAGGGTCTCGGGAGGGAGCTGTTGGTGTGCGGTACCCTGCGCACTTGTATGGGAACTGCTGAATCACAGCCTGAACCTCTGATTGATCACCTGAGGCAAGCAATGAGTCAGCCATGGGAGCGCAGGTGAAGGCAACTCACCTGTGCTGCCAGAAGGGGTGGAGCCTGGCTCCACCTCTCCTAGATCCCATTTAAGAGCTGACTACAGGGGGAAGGATTCTCTTCTGGAAAGTTTCACAGTGAGCCCAGGATATGGGTAAGCATTCTATCTATTCTCTTTTGGTATAATAACTGCTTAGCCAAACTCATCCAAACTTTCAGGCACTGGAATGGCCTCAGGTACTGGAATGGCCTGCCAAGGGAGGTAGTTGAGTTGCCATCCCTGGCAGTGTTCAAGAGGCATCTGGATGAGGAGCTGCGAGATATGGTTTGGTGCTTGTGGTAGCAGTGGTGATGTGAAGACAGTTGGACTAGATGATCTTATAGGCTGTTTCCAACCTTGTGATTCTGTGAAACTCTCTGGTGTATTTCATAACTATAATGCCTGTATATTCATTGGTTATACAGCACTTGACAAAGTGCTAGCAGTACACCCCTATTAATCTGAGAGATGGGAGCATAGTACTCCAAAGGGATTGGGCCCAAAATCCAAGAATCAAGGTGTGGTAATCTGTGAGCTGGGTAGTTCACAGTAGCTTTCTGGAGGGATGGGTCATAGGAGCTCCTGAAAACGGGGAAAGGATCCCTGGAATCATGCCTAGAGATAGCCCCTTGGGTAAGAAGCTTCAGAATTGGAAAAATAATCCTGAAGTTAGAGACAAGAACAGGAAAAAGATGTTTAAGTATTGTGTACAGGCATAGCCTAGAGAGCCACCATATGGATTTTGACCAAAATGTGAGACTGACAGAGATTGGGTTTTGTCAGACTTTGAATTGGTATGTAAACAATAAGGTTCCTTTCTCTGAAACAGGATTGGCTTATGCCGTTTAATGGGAGCAAAAATAAAATAAAATCGTTTCTCAGAAGAAAGAGTCAAAGTTCAAAAGAGAAAGGAGAAAAGCAGATCAAAAATGAGATCCCTTAGATAACTTCCCCCCCTTGAAGTTCTAAAGTAATGCAAACTGCAGAGGTGGGGAGTGGCCATGCTGCTGGTACAGCCCGGAGTCCTAGAGAGAGTGTACGTTCTTAATTACTGAGGGAATAAGAACGGTGTAGATGGGACCTGGAGGACTTTCCTTTTTCTAACACTGACCTTACTAACATTTCAGTATATCCTCTTAGGGAAGTCCCCTTTGGTCTAGGGGAAATAAGGTATGCTGATGCCTTCCCCTTCTTACTAGCAGAAGCGTTAGGAATTTCAAGAAGGAAATGAATCCCTTAATTGAGGATCCTATAAGAGTAGCAGAACAACTAGATTAATGTATAGAGCCTGATTTCTCATGGATGGAAATGATGTTTATCATGAGTGTGTTCTTTACTGGAGAAGAAAGAGGTGTGATTAGGCAGGCAGCTGTGCGAGTGTGGGAAAGGAATACAGAAGAAAAGTTGGGCCCTGTGGGAAGTTGAAGAGAGGAAGAATCCCGAGGATAAATTGTACTGATTATTGTCACTGTATTGTCACTGCATCCTGTAATGTTCCATTATTATCCAGCCATTCTCCAAGCCTAATTAAGCTACATGGGCAAGGCCAATTACATGTAATATGTGTACATAACATCCTTCTCTCTATGCCAGTCTGTCAGTTCAAAGACTGTTCTCATCCTCTTGTTCATGGACTGAACCTACCAAATGCATTTAAATCTTTATATTATTTCCATCATTGAAATGTTTGTTTAGCAGCAATTTCTTAACATGCTATGTTTTCAATGAATCACAGCAACCTACACAGCCCTTTGCTGTAGTCATGCATTCTTGACTTTGTGTGAGGATCTGAAGTGGTGACCTGAGGGGAGAGTTGCCAACAGGTTCTGCCTGCTCTTGCTCTCCATGTTACCTGGTTGAAGCTCCCTGTCTCTACCCCTGTTAGAGCCACCACTACTCAACAGCTTTCTAGTGTTTGCAACAGCTTTCTAGTAAGAGGACCCACCTCTTACCTAAAGCTGGATTTCCTGCAACCAATCTGAGAACTGCTTCCAAAGCCCAGGGGAGCTGCCAAAGAAAGCAGCTAAATTAGTTTGACACACTTTTACTTTGGCAGACTCATAATCCTTGCTCTTTATCACCTTGAAATTGATTAGGTGATTTAAAAAAAAAAAGTGCTTACATACTTGTTTCAATATTCTTCTACATCTAAATCCATACTTTTTTTGTTCTTTTGCTTGTTCATCCTATACATTTTGTTGTAGGTCACAGGGTTCATTTTGGTATTTTACAAGTGATGGTAAATGCATGTGAACTGTTGTGCCACATCCTGAATTTGTCCTCCTTCTTGAAATGTAGGAATTTGAATGAAAAACTCAAGGTCTGCTAGCAGTCATTGGCTACTCAACACTAAAGAAAAGTTATTTATCTCATTTAGTAAAAGAAAAGGAGTGAATTCATAGGCATCTGTTGTGACTGAGTTGGCCACAGCTGTCCGGAGTTCTGGAGATATTTTAGAGCTTATTCCTTGGGAGATTTGAAGCAGGTATTCTGTATAGGCTCCTTAAGTATGTTTCAGCACTGTAACTAAATCACCCCTCACTTGTGCTTCTGTTAAAGTGATCTAAACACTTGCTCTTCAGCATTCCTGTCAGATGGATCAGTGCAAGACATAAAGCTTGTGTGTGTTTATTTTCTTAATTGTACAGCTTTATGTGATTGCTATTTTATTTGGGCGGTGTTCACGTTACTGGCTCAACAGTTATTCCTTTGAATTTGTTGCCTGCCTGAATTGTAAAAAAAAACCAACATAATTACAGTAGTAATAGCTTGCAAATCTGAGGATGCAAGGCTCTGAGGCAGCCCTGAGACTCTTCAGTTTGACACTCATTACCTTCTACTCCAGCCTACAATTGATGTCATGTCTGTTATGATTAAATTTTACATCATATCATAATCATAGAATCATCAAATGGACTGTGTTGAAAAGAACCATAATGACCATCTAGTTTTAACCCCTCTGTTGTGGGCAGGGTCACCAACCACCAGACCAGGCTGCCCAGAGCCACATCCAGCCTGGCCTTGAATGCCTCCAGGGATGGGCATCCACAACCACCCTGGGCAACATGTTCCTGTGTACCACCACCCTCTGTGTGGAAAAGCTTCCTCCTAATATCTAACCTAAACCTCCTCTGTCTCTTTAAAACCATTCCCCCTTGTCCTATCACTATCCGCTCTTAGAAACAGCTGTTCCCCCTTTTGTTTATATGCTCCCTTCAATTACTGGCAGACCACAATAATGTCTCCCCAGAGCCTTCTCTTCTCCAAGTTAAACAATCCCATTTCCCTCAACCTTTCTTCATAGGTGAGGTGCTCCAGCCCTCTGATATCTCAGTGGGCCTGCTCTGGACCCTATCCAAGAGCTCTGTGTCTTTCTTGTACTGAGAGCCCCAGACCAACATCAGTTTCTGTTTAGCAGTTAACACAAAGTGTACTGCTGCTACGCCTTGGAGGTAAAAAGCAAAGTAGAGTGGTAGCTCTGGCATTACCAAGCCTCAGCAGCATCTTGCCTTACTGCTCCTGCAATTGATTGCAAACCTTAACAACACTGAAGAAGTCCTCAATGCTGAGATGAGGGTGTTACCCAGTTGCCCAAGCAGCCTCTCTTTGATTGAATGCTCTGAGCATTTGGTTTTTTTATGCCTGTCAGTAGATAACTGTTCTGATGTATCAGGAACAGAAAACCAATTCCAAGCATTATTATCACTCCTTCCATTACAACAGATCACACAGATACTGTTCATAGGTTTGTGTGGGGAGCACATCAGGACACACTTTGTCCAGATTGCTTCCTATTAACTTCTGATTAGCTGGGAATATTTTGTGTGCCTCACCTAACCATTCCCAAGGAAGATTTTGGTACCTTTCTCCTTTCTTTCTAGAAAGAGGTTGGTTTGTCTGCCAGTCCCCATGGAGCAAGTTCACGGCGCTCCATTCTCTATGAATGGGCAATAGCAAAAGGCACATCCTGGTGGTCTGAATCAAGACTCAGCTACCGAGAGCCCTTTGCAGCATGAGTCACCACAACGTGTTCTTCAGCTCCACTGGCTTTTTGCTTTCTCAGAGATGCAGCTGAATCATCCAGACATAGACTTCTAGTAAGGCGCGGTGTGGGAGTTTTGTTGTCCTCCATTCATGGCCTCAGGTGCTTTGTGGTGAGTAGAGGATGTGACGTCCCCACCAAGAAATGGGGTTAAGTCCTCCAGAGGAACTGCTGCTCTTCTGAAGCATGGAACACAGGCTGAATGGGAAAGTATCACCTGTAGGCTGCAGCACTGCCCAAGGCTTGACATGGTGTTTCCAAAAGCAAAGTGACACAGCAAGTAGAAGCAGTGGCTGTGCAGATCCTGTCTGCGTGCATTGGACTGAGCTGCTTCCCTGGCTGGATGCTGGCACCCCACACCTGCAGCTGAGGCAGAGCCAGCAGGTCTACATCAAGCAACTCTTCCAGCAGCGCATGACTGTTGGTGTTCTTCATGGGAAGCATCCAGATAGGCCCTCCTGTCCCCTGCTCACTTAGGTAGACACTTTAGATAGAAGCAGTCAGAAAACTAGCTACCATTCCCTTTACCTTTCAACAGAAGCATGACACAAGCAGTCCCATAAGGAATGGAGTGCCAGGGCAGAAACCCTTCTTTATCTCTCTGCTTAAGAGAATGAAAAGTGTTTCAGGCCTTGATGGTTCTCTTGCAGTCCAGCTTGAAGGCAGAGACAGAAATATTGATCAAATAATAAGTAGCACTTCCATTTCTCACTGGCAACTGCTGCTTCTGACTGTTGGCCTAAGGCTATTTATCCCCAGGTGGGAAGTTTCTCAAATGTTTAGAAGGAAGATACAAGAAAGTGGAAGTTTTTCAGCATAAGGTGTCCTTTTGTAGACAGTTTGTGCTGGAAGCAAAAGTTCCACTGACTGCAATCTGCTCAGGAGAGCAAAGAGGAGCTGACACACTTGATGCCTGCTGGGAAGTAATATGGGAGTGGAGTATCTCTAATCTCTTCTTAGCTGCTGGTGAATTGCCAGGCTTGAATTTAAGGCATTAAGATGGGTGTATTAATAATGTCTAAGCAACAGTGATTCCTCACTGCCAGGAAATGGGAAGTTTTGGTTTCACTCCTCTGCTGTGGTGGTGGCGGCGGCTGTGATTTTTACCCCAGAGCAATTATTGAGCAGCATAGGAAATGTAGAGTCAAATACAAACTTTACATTAGCAGCTCTCATACGATTTTCTGCCTGTTCCAAAGAGCATAGGGAGAGATGTTTTAGGCTGATGGTGTGCAATTGTTTTGCACGTCGCTTGTTCCGTTCATCCTTTTTGTTCCTATTGTATTTGTTTTCTTATTAAGCTTTCTCAACCCACAATTTCCCACACTTACTAATGTTTTCCCCCATCCCACTGGAGGGGGCCAGTATACAAGCCATGTGGCATTTAACTGCCTGCTGGGTTAAACCACACCGAACTAACACAGACATTTGTTTTGCTTCTCCAAATGTAGAAGGCACAGAATACTTCAATCTGCAGTAACTGTACAGCTTTGTGGTTGGTATTACATCCAGCCACAGGCCACAATCTTTGTGCTGCTTTTGTGAGGTCTCAGCACTGGAGGCTGTCAGGTCTGCTCTGTCTGAAAATTCTGTGACTTGACTGGAGATTTTCTACTCCGTTAAGCTGCGACAGCAACTTCTCCATCTGACCAGGAGAATCTAGTCTACTTCTAGTTTTACCCTTTCTGAAGCTATGTACTAATGGAGACAGAGAAAGGTGTAAATATGTGCTAGCAAACATAGATGTGACTCTAAATGGAATGGGGAAGCAATGGGAGAAAGAACCCAATCAATGTGGATATCATATTTCCCTTTGTGAAAGACTCCAGGTGCTGCCCGCTCACTGTAGTATCCCACCATCAACACCAGCATAAAACCACCAATATTAGAACACAGAGAAGCAGTAGATGAGGAAGCAGAACAGCAGGAAAGAGCAGAGATACCAAGAGGTGCTGGAATTTTAATTGTTACTGCTATTGTTGTGACTTTGTATAAACACTCTATTAGTATTATTATTCTTTGTTTCTCTGTAGTAACTACAGCTAGACTAATAATGATTCTTGTTACTTCTAACATTTCCAGTATAATATGATAAATATACATTTTTATATAGCCCATATATTAAAAAGTGTATATAAATAATCCCTCTTTGCCCATAAACAAGATTTTGAGTCCCAGCAGAGTCCCAGCTTGCAGTGCTGTTTGTCCTTGGTGACCCAGCAGGAGTTGGTATCTTTTTCTCTCCTACTCCTGGCCAGGAGCTGCAGGAGGCAACTTCTCAGACCACTATATCATGTCTTTTCCCTTGCCTCTCACAAGATCTTGCCCATTCTCCAGGTAGTCTATAGGAACAGAGCACAAGGATTTAGAAAATGGCCTGAAAGGTATTGGTCTTCCTTCAGTATTCAGAGTCATTAAGGTTGAAAAAGACCTTTAAGATCACCTAGGCCAACTGTCAGCGCATCATCACCAAGATCCTCAGTGCCACATCCACACAGTCCTCGAATGCTTCTAGAGGTGGTGACTTCACCACCTCCCTGGGGCAGGCTGTGCCACTGCCTCACTGCTTTTTCTGGACATAAATGTTCCCTGATATCTAACCTGAAAAGGAAAGGGGCTGTTGCTCATCAGCAGTATTATCTGCCCTCCGATTCCTCTGAAGGAGAAACCACAGGATGAGGGTAGCAGTGCACTCGAAATGGTTTTGTTACTGGGTGCTGCAAAGCACTGGGAAGAAAATTGACTAGTGGATGAGGATGTTGAGTGAAACACACATCAGGATACTATTTCCAAGCATGAAAGCATTTTAGTTTCGTTTCTGCTTGTTCACATCATGTAGGTGGAGTCTATGTATAGAAAAGCACTCAAAGCAGCTGAATGTAGTTAATTGTTTCTCTTTGCTGCATGACTCTGGCAAGTATGACTTTTCCTTTCTTTTACCTTCTTTAAAAAATAACCATGTGATTTTTAATTGCTATATTTGTTGCTTTTAATAGTTGAAGGTGTCAGCAGCACGATCTGGCCAGCAGTTTGCATGGACAGAGTTGTGAGCTTTGCATTGCTATATTATTTTTTTTTCCAGATAGTGTTAACAAATGCACAGCCCAGAGGCTGTAGAGATTACACAGATATCTTCTGGTCACAGTGTGACAGGTAGAAGTCTGTGTGCCCTTTTGGCTGGACACAGACTAACGCAAGTGATATCTGGGAGACAAAGGGGGGTTGCATGCTCAGCACTGCAGCTTTGGATTTGGTGCTTGGTTTTGGAACTACTCCCAGATCAGTGAAGCCAGGGCTGCCAGAGGAAAGCAAGGCAACTTACTGCCAGTCTGCAATCCATGCTGTCCCAGCTGGGTCAGGCAGCCCAGAGGTTTCTTGTGGGGTGGCAGGCAGCTGCTGGCACAGAAACTGCAGATGTCTACAGATACAGTTCAAGGAAAGCAGCATGGCAACAGTGTCACAGCAGCTGTGGTGATGATAGAATGCTTACCCGAAGGAAGTTTTTCTTAACACCCAACCTGAGTAGTTGATTTGTCTTCTGTTGCTGGTCCAAATAAAGCACTTTTCTCAGTCTATTTTTTTGTTTGTTTTGGTTAAAGGAGAGAGGAGTATTAATAATGAATTAGACTGAGTAGGAAGTGAGGAATTACTCTTTATTTTGACAAACTTGTTTTACATTTGAAGCATCACTTATGTTTTATGTGATCTCCCCATTTTGACATCAGCTAAAAGTGCAAAATATTTATTTTTACTTTAACCAAAGAACAGGCTCACTAGTAAATGTATCCACTAGAACTAGCAGATATTTTGGTCCCCTAGTTCTAAGTAATTCAGTAAAATCAATCTGCCAATGTTCTCCAGGTGACAGAAAGACAGGTTCTCCTGTCTTTCTGCTGTTTTTCTGAATTGAATTTTATTCTGTTTTCAGATTGGTTTGTTTGTTTTACACTGTATTTCACACCTTTCAGTAACTGACCTAACCTCCCTACCCCCTCTGATTCAGCACTGTAAATGGGTATTCTTCGTCCCATGGTAAGATTTCATCCTGCTTCTATTAGCAACACAGTTGTTGAGACTGCTCTCAGGCACCCAGGCCATCCTTGACCCGCTGTGTCCAGTTGCTTGGAGAAACAGGCTGCTGCCTCTGTTCTGAGTGGGGTCACCAACCAGAGGACCAGGCTGCCCAGAGCCACATCCAGCCTGGCCTTGAATGCCTCCAGGGATGGGCATCCACAACCACCCTGGGCAACCTGTTCCTGTGTATCACTACCCTCTGTGTGGAAAAAACTTCCTCCTAATATCTAACCTAAACTTCCCCCGTCTTAATTTAAAACCATCCCCCCCTGTTCTTCAGTAAGCAGGCTAGCAAGGTAAAATGTTCTTAAATTGTCTTTGATTGCTCTTAGAACTACTAGTATATAAGACTTCCCATCAGCTTTCTTAATGGGAAAAACTGCAGGTGTTGTACTTTAGAGTCACATCCCCTTAATGAACCGTGTTGAGAATTTTTGTATAAGAGGTACCACCCCCATCTTAGCTTCTAATTTTATAGGATATTGTTTCAGCCTTACCGGTATTGATCCTGCTCTTAGGTCTCTTCTTATTGGCTCAACTCTCTTTGATCTTTCAGGTACCTCCTCTGCTCATTCCAAAGGCACCACTGCACTTCCAAATCAGGTGAAATTCCTTTTTTTACTGTCTTGGTTTCCTGATAGAACAATACTGTAGCTTGGACAAATTTAGATTCTGGTTTCAGCACTTCCACCTCCCCATCTTTAAATTTTATTTTTGCCTCTAATTTCTCCAACAAATTTTGATGAATTAAGGGCTTTGATGTCTGGTAAATACAAAAATGGTATCTGTCACTCATTGTTTCCCAATTTTAAGCTTTAAGGGCTTAAAGGAATGTTGTTTCTGACATTTCTGTCACACCAATGACCCTCACAGTATTGTTGCCTAATTCATGTTTCTTTATATTTAAAACTGAATAGGTAGCTTCTGTGTCAACCACTCATCCTATTTCAGTTTCATCTTCCCCCAGCTTAATTTTAACCAGAGGCTCTGCTGGGGAAGGTTCCTTTGGTACCCTCTCTTTCCTGGTTTCCCCAGCTAACATGGGGATATCAGGTTTCCTAGACCTCTTCAGATATGGACACTCTTCATTCCAGTGTCCCTCCTACCTGAGATCCATTACCTCTGAATCTGTGCCAGCATTTAGGCCCCTCTGGTCTTTGTCAGTATTATATCCTAAGTAAAACTCTTGCAATACCTCTGCTACTGCCTGAGCCTCCACTTTGGTCCTTGTAGTCTTGTTAATCACATTATTTTTTTTTTTTCTGTGCTATCAAACACCTGCATGAGAAGTTCAATATCTTTTCAATCCAGATCTTGAGTTTTCAAAAGCATTGGCAACCCATTTGGGACCATCCCAGTACCTGCCAGCAGCTGCTCTCCAAGTGCTTAAATCTGTTGTTACAGATTTGCAATACAGCTGGAGGACGAGGATGACCAAGCTGAAGCAAACACAGTACTTCATAACGCCAGATAATAAACTCATTTTAATTAGTACTTTTTGCATATTAGAAACAGACCTCAGTAAGTTTAGAGAATGAAGAACAAGGCATTTGAGCATAGTGATACCTTGGAATTGCAGGAAAATAGGTCTGGTCTGCTTTCTTACAGTTCAATCAGAACTTGCTTCTGAAGAGAGCAGATTTAAAGATCGATAAAATTTCTGTATTCAGTTCTGATTTAAGGGTCTGTCTTAATTTCAGTACAGATGGAATTGTTTTCTTCAGTGTCTGGTATGATGTTATGTTTTAGTTCTAGGAGAAAAACATTTCTATTTGAGTGGAAGTTTTTCCAACATCTTTGCTGCTCAGGGGAGGAGGTAGAAGAGAACAGATGGGGGGGGAAAAGTGATTTTAGTTTGCTTTTATTACACTACATTACAGGAATTACATTAATCTCCCTGTGATTAGTGTGCTTTGTCCTTGACAACAACTGGTGAGTGATCTCCTTGTCCTTATCTCAATCTTTGAGCCTTTTTCCATCACTTTTTCTCCCTCAGTTCTGTTGAGGAGGGGGAATGAGAGTGGCGTGGTGGAGCTGAGATAGCCATTGTTGTGAAACCACTGCATCCACCCTGCCCAAAAAACTTCATGTGTAGTGTGCATAACAGAGACTGAGGATACTTTGGGAGTATCCTGTGGCAAATTCTTTTTTTTGGGGAACACAGAAAAGGTATAAGTGACACTGGGGGAAGTGTTTCGAGTCTTTTCTCTGGAGATCAATCTTAATAATTTGAGAAGAATTTGGGTACTTGATCTCTGTTAAGGGCTTGAACCAGGAGGTAGAAACATTATTTTGATTTTTCTCTGCTATGGTTAATGTTGATTTCAGAGGCTGTCAGTAATGGTTGGTGTTGATGATAATCACTGCTTGGTGCAGTACATACAGGCAAGCCATTGAGCAGCAGCACACAAACAGTGCAATGTTCAACTTCAACACACCTTTCGGATATGCCAATCAGATCCCAAGCTCCAACAAACCTTTCGGATGTGCCAGTCAGATCCTAAAGTGGGATAGTAACAAACCTCCTTCCTTAAACAGTACCTGTAGTTTTCAGGATGTCTCCACCACTGCCTCCAGGCTGTAGCAATCAGATGGCTTCCTGTGTACCAGAACTGACTGACAGAAAGCCTGAGCATGAGCAGGAAGCATCCAAGAAACTGAATGATGGTGAAGTGGATGAGGACAAGGTAAGGCAGGTGGCAGGGAAAGGCACAGATACTCTCCAAATTCACCCCTGTGTTTTATGTTGCAACTCAAAATGAATTCCTCTCTCTTTGGGGACTTCTTAGGTCGTAGTAGAGGAGAATTTTTAGGATCAGTGTCAAGAAGTCATGTGCGTAGCTAGGAAGATGTAGGCCTACGTTAATCTGCTGGCATAAAAACTGCTCATGTGATAAACAGCATGGCAGCAGCCTAGCAGCCAGCGTAATCTGTAATAAATATCTAATTCATTAGGAACAATTAGCAAACATTGTTAAATGGGAATCCTAAAATCTGGGATATTTTTTACTTGAGGCTCTGTTACCTTCAACACAAACATAAAGAAATGTTACTAATGATCTGTGCTGTATATTTAACACTGAGAGAGATTATCATAGAATCGTTAAGGTTGGAAAAGACCTCTAAGATCATACAGCCCAACCATCCACCTACACCAACATTGCCCACCAAACCATGTGCCTAAGTACTACATCTATGCCCTTTCCTTAAACGCTTTCAGAGACGGTGATTCCACCACCTCCCTGGGCAGTCTGTGCCAGTGCCTCTCCATGCTTTCTGAGAAGAAATATTTCCTAACATCCAATCTCACTCTCCACTTGTGAGGCCATTCCCTCTCATTCTGTCGCTATTACCTGGGAGTAGAGGGTGGGCCCCATGTTACCCCACCCTCCTTTCAGGTGGCTGTAATGAGAAATGAGGTCTCCCCTGAGCCTCCTATTCTTCAGACTGAACAATCCCAGTTCCCTCAGCTGCTCCCTACAAGGTCTGTGCTCCAGACCCCTCACAAGATTTAAGTCTGTGTTAATGGGATTTCTTGAGAATGGGTGGGATTTACTAGGCAGTAAACCCTGTAATGAAGATAGTATGGGAGAGTTATCAATTATCAAAATATCAAGGGTTTTAAAACACCCGCTGGCAGATATGTGTACCACCTTTCTTATCTTGAAAGAAAAAATTGCTCTCTTTGATTACATCTGACAGAGATATTTTTAGAGGTGACTCTTAGGCAGAACTGATGGTGGTGGCCAACTAGGATCTGGCAAAAAAAGATGTGAGCTACAGACCTTAGCCACATCGTGGAGGTTGGTGGCCCTGCCTGTGGCAGGGGGGTTGGAGATTCATGATCGCTGAGGTCCCTTCCAACCCTGGCCATTCTGTGATTAAGGACACTACAGCAGAACGATTTGGTGATTGATTACCAACTAGATCTTCAAACTTCAAAAAAGGTCTAATGAACTTTTTGTACTAAATTATCTCATCACTGTGGCCAGTCTCTATTTACATGTGTGTCCTTCCATGCATCTGTATGAGTGGATGAAAATGACAGTTATTTAAAAAAAAAAAAAGTTCAAAGCACATTTAGTGTTGAGGTCTCTTTTTACTTTTCACCTTTCAGGACAGTTTAGAAAATTGACTATTTTTACCAAGGTTATTTCAGTCACTGAGCCAATCTCAATAGAGTTAATCATAGTTATATTCATCTGTTTAGGAAGGTGCAAGGATGCACAGTGATGTGAAGTACAGGCTGGTGCTTGTACATGAGGTTTACTAGAGCATGAAGAGCTGGAAAAGGTGTCTAGAAGGTGTTTTGTAATTGTTTTGGGTGGGTGGGTTGTTTTGATATTTAGTTCTTGGCTTCTGGAATCAGCTTATTGTAAAATTATGTGGAATTAATTATAAGTTTAACTCCAACAGGCAGCAGAACGCACCTTGCACAACCGGTACGACAAAAAGATCCGACCTTGCATTGACCTTGTTGACAGCCTGAGAATGCTTGGTATAGGAAATGACCTGACGTTGCCTGCAATCACAGTGATTGGAGACCAGAACTCTGGGAAAAGCTCTGTCCTTGAAGCTTTGTCTGGTGTTGTTCTTCCGAGGGACAGTGGTATGAATCCACCTTCTCAGATTTTCATCTGAATTTGATACTGGTGAAGTAGAATGGATTTATTTATTTTTTCCCCCTGGTGTTTAGGAGTAGATAACATTATGACTAAGGCTATACCTAAATCATGATACTCCAGAAGCTTTCTCATCTCTGGGTTCCAGTAGAAGAAATGGATATGCAGGTGGGACACTTCAGTTTGCTCAGTCTGGGTGGACAAGGCAGGAGAAATAAGAAGTGTGTAATGTAACATACTTGCTCCAAATTGTGGGCAGGCAGAAAGGCAGCAGCATCAGCTAACTCTTTGTATTGTCCAGCAAAATGTATTGATTGCATATGATTAGTTTTGAAATGTTTCTGCGTTGCTCTTTTTAGATCAAAATTTTCTTACAGAAATCTTTTTTTTTGGCGGAAAATGTACAAAGATCTTTGCTTACAGATATGTGCCTCGAATGTTAGATTGTTCGAAAACTGTATTTTATACAGCTCAGGACAACTCATTTTATATGTGTGTGTTCACGTGTATGTACATGTATATCCACATACCCAAGTTCTGTATTGGTTGGCGTACCTGAACACATTTAGGATTTGAGTCTGGACCTCAAGTCTAGAAAAAGGGTTGCCTTCATAAGATCTAGGTGCAGTGACCTGCACTAAAGCAGGTCACTCAGAGAAGAACTTATCTCCATTCTTGGAGGCCTGCAAGGTAAAACTGCCTGGCCGAGCCATGGTTGACCTCATATAGTATTGCTGACGCAGAGAAGGAAGTCAGATGAGAGCCGTTTGGCTCTTCAAACTTTTCTGTGCCTTTCCATGTAGTATTAGGCAACCTTGTGCACACCACCCCGTCCACTCGCACACTGCCTGTTGTGCGTAACAACTGTGTCACCTCTGTCTTTGGTACTACTGTAGATGTCATTACTCGCTGTCCTCTGGAACTCAAACTGAAAAAAATAACAACTCCCCCAGAGTGGAAAGGGGTAATTTATTACAGCAACATGGAAATACCACTCCAGAATGCCTCACAGGTGAAGAAAGCAATAAGAAAAGGTAAGTTGTAGCATAT
This sequence comes from Perdix hodgsoniae, assembly GCA_035772895.1. Lineage (NCBI taxonomy): Eukaryota > Metazoa > Chordata > Aves > Galliformes > Phasianidae > Perdix > Perdix hodgsoniae. The sequence goes on along the minus strand of JAPSGF010000036.1, from coordinate 3,316,988 downwards.
TGCCCTTGCTCTATCTCCTTTGTATTCTTTCTCCCCTTTTGTCTGAGAAACAGTCCTCAGACTAACACATGGGATTACAGCTACTGAGAATTGAATGTAAAGCTTAAGAGGATGAGGCACTGCAAGAGAGTTGTGCTAATTATTGCTTCAGTGAAGAAGATGGCCCATGATATCTGACAAAAGCTCAGGCCGTGTGCTCAGGATGTTATTTGTCTTGTTTGGGAAGTTTGTCAAGCTGCAAGCATGCAAAAAAGCTCTAAGTGGTTCATGATGTCAGCTCAAATGCTCAGAAAATGCATGTAGTGTCTGTGGCTGGAAAGGCTATGATTCTTGAGAAAACTGAAAGATGGCAAAGTGGAGGGCATACAGAGCTTCTGTCAGTTGTTGTGACCACAGCCTCATGCACTGCCATATCACAGCTTTATTTTTATGGTATTTCATGCAGTACGAGAAAATATTTTGTTGCCCAAAGTGTAGTGAGCACTTGCCCTTAATGTGAAAGTGGTTTTGTTCTTATTTCCTTGGTTAGGACAGCTCTACAACATTGCTATTCATCATATTTATCATGTGTACTGTGTTCAGTTTTGGGACCCTCGCTACAAGAAAGACACTGAGACCATGGAAAGTATCTAGAAAAAAGCAACTGAAGGGCCTGGAGCTCAAGCCTGATGGGGAGCAGCTGAGAGAGCTGGGATTGTTCAGTCTGGAGAGGAGGCGGCTCAGGGGAGACCTCATTTCTCACTACAGCCACCTGAAAGAAGGTTGTAGTGAGGCAGGTAATAGTGATAGGATGAGAGGGAATGGCCTCCAGCTGCACCAGGGAGATTCAGGTTGGATATTAGGAAATATTTCTTCTCAGAAAGAGTGGTGTGAGGCACTGGAGTTACCATGCCTGGAAGTGTTTAAGGTAAGGGTATAGATGTATTACTTAGGCACATGGTTTAAGTAGACAGTACTGGTGTAGGTGAATGGTTGGACTAGATGATCTTAAAGGTCTTCTTCAACTTTAGTGATTCTAAGGTAATGTTCTTTCATCAGTTTTTCAGTATGTTATTTAGAAGTTTTCAACACACCCTTCACAAACTGTGAAGAAACTGGTATGATTTGAGTAAGCCAATTACATAGCTGATAAAATCTCCCATGAAAACTATAATGGGGTTTCCTTGCTCCACGTGGTGTTGTTGGTTCCATCATTATTGCCGATACTCAACCTGGGAAAAAATGGCTGATCTGTCAACCTCACTATCAAAGCGAAGAGAATATAGAGTAACACCAATTGGTCTTTAAAAGCAGCTGAAAATTAAAGTCTATAGAGTACCTTGATGCTGAGGAATAGTTTCTGCAGCTGACCAACATTTTATCCTATTGCTTTTGTGATTGTTTATTTATGTGTATGCTGTTTTCATGTATGACAATCCATTAGTAAATGCTCTGTAAAATACTGCAGTTTCCACTCCAAAGGGATTTCACATAACAATTTTTGTGGATTTTTGCAGAAATGGATTTACATTAATGGCTGGGTCTGGAAAAAAAAAAAAAAAGCCATGCCTAAAAGAAATTTAGGCGATAGTAGATATTTTTTGAAATCAGCATATTCCCACTTCACCTACACTTTGACACAAAGTTTGAAGCCTGCATTCATTGCTTTCCTCTTTCCACCTTGCAGCCCAAGATATAGTGGCTGGCACTGATAGTAACATTAGTGGAGAACTAATTTCCCTTGAAATCTCGTCCCCGGACGTCCCAGACCTGACACTAATTGATCTTCCTGGACTTGCCAGAGTGGCCACGGGGAACCAGCTACAAGTCAATGGCCAACAGGTAACAGTTTTATCTGCCAACTTACACAAAGGTTCTCTTCTGTAGCCTTACTTACATTCTGTAGCCTGTCTTACATTCAAATATTTCCTGTAGGACTTCGGAATTATTATGCTGGGCTTCTGAGCCATTATAAGAGCTACACTAGCGAACAGACAGATCTGTTTTTTGGGAAATCATATTTTCCCCATATTTTCCTAAAGAAAGATGTTATCCACAAGAGTTTAAATTTTACATAGAATCAGATGTTAAATTGCATGTAATTTACATGATTTTTTCATGACAAACATAACAGTAGTTTGTTCTCATTCACATTAAATATTTGGATTTATCTTTCTGTAGAAGTGGCTACACTATTCTCCTAACCCATTTCCATGCCACTCTTCAGCATTTAATAGTATCCACAGTGTATATGACATATTGTGGTGGCTTGTACTGCTAGGAATGGTCAAATCCTACATGCGAGCATTTAATTTCATTGAACATCTTTACTACTGTATTACATTTCAGATCAAAATGCTGCTTAAAAAATATATTGGCTGCAAAGAGACAATCATTTTGGTAGTGCTACCATGTAATGTGGATATTGCAACAACAAAAGCGCTGCAAATGGCTCAAGAGATGGACCCCACAGGAGAAAGGACACTTGGTGAGAAATTTTTTAAGCTGACAGTGTGAATCATTTATTTCCATGAAACTCTGAATTCTGTACTTCACGTTAAATCTACAAAGTTCTAGTTCAAAGCTACTAAAAGAAATAAGCAGACTAAATAAACCCTTTTCAAAGCTGGAAGTGACCTACTAGCTCTTAAAATATCTCAGATTTTAGTCTAGCTGGCAATCACATTGTGAATGAAAATCGAAAATCTTATTGTTAGTGCTGGGAAAGTCTCTCTATTGAAAAGGTTTGCAAGGCAAAAGGAGGGCGGAGAGTCCAAGTGCAGAGCAAGTTTTACAGTGCAAAGCCCAGGAGCTGAAAGCTTTCTAGGAGAGAAAACAAAACAAAGTGCAGTTACCATTAATTTAAAAAAAAACACTGTAGGGAACATTTCCACTCCTACAGTGAGTCCTACTGCACCTCTTCCACCTTCAACTTCTGTGCTTGACTAACTTTCTCTTTGGGTAACTTCACAGGGATCCTCACTAAACCAGATATGGTGGACAAAGGAACTGAAGAGGCTGTCCTTAAGATAATGCGAAATGAAGTCATACCACTCAGAAAAGGTTATATGATTGTGAAGTGTCACGGGCAACAGGACATCAATGATAATCTGTTCTTGGCCTCTGCAATCCAGCAAGAGAGACAATTCTTCAAGACTCACAAACATTTCAGGTACTTTTCATGTAAAGGACCTAACCTAAAATATACTGAAATCACCTAAAATCATGTAGCAACAGGATAAGGGGAAATGGCTTTAAACTGGAAGAGGTTGTGGATGCCCTCTCCCTGGAGACATTCAAGGCCAGGCTGGATGTGGCTTTGAGCAACCTGGTCTAGAGGGAGGTGCCCCTGCCTATAGCAGGGGGTTGGAACTGGTTGATCTTAAAGGTCCCTTCCAACCCAAACCATTCTGTGATTCTCTAAGAGCAACAAAGCTTGCTGGAAAAGGTACTAGAAAGCAAGTGTTATGATGAAAGGCCGAGGGAACTGATGTTATTTAATCTGGAGAAAGCTGAGGGAAGATCTCATCACTCTCTACAACCACCTTGGAAGGGGGTTGCAGCAAGGAGGAGGGGATTGGTCTCTTCTCTCTGGTGATAAGTGATAGGATGCTAAGAAAAGGCCTCATGTTGTACAAGGGGAGGTTTAGATTAAATGTTAGAGATTTTGGTCAAGCATTGGATTTAATTGCTCAGGGAAGTGGAGGAGTCCCCATCACTGGAGGAATTTAATACATGTGTGGATGCTGCACTAAGGGATATAGCGATGGGCTTGGTAGGCAGGTTTGCAGTTGGACTTGATGATCTTGGGGATCTTTTCCAATCCAGATGATTCTGTGATTCTAAAAGCAGTTAACCTCAGAAGACCAGAATAGTCCTAAAGAAGACAAGGTAAGTGTATGAGCCCTTCCAGTTAAGCAATGAACTATTTCTATTCACTGGAAAACACCGTAAAACTCAGCATAAGAAAACACACTGTCTGTGATGAAGACACAGGCTTCCCCAGAAGGTGACTTAGCAGCAAGTCACTGAGAATAATAGGTGAGAGGTGTTTTGAATTGGCATACTTCCCGCAAGCAGAAATAACATAGCAGGTTTTTTATATTTTTTCTTGTTGTTGTTTATTTTCAGCATTCTTCTGGATGAAAAGAAAGCTACTATCCCTCATCTGGCAAATAAGCTTACAAATGAACTTGTGAGACATATTATTGTAAGTAATGGAGATGTCATGCTAAGAAATATGTATCAGTTTCTATCTTAAAAAAAAAAAATCCAACTCTTCTCCCTCTCCAGCACCTTTTTTTTTTTTTCTTTTTATGCATAAATAAGGCTTTCCTTTAACCTTAAGCAATCCAAGGATAAATATAGATGAGATTTGAAGGGAACGAAAACAGTGATCTTTCCTCAGAGTTGCCTTTAACTGAAGGATTAACAATAGGCAATGTACTTCATCTGCTTGTGACTCCTAACCCCTGCCTTTTCACGAGCAGCCATGGTGCTTCTTTTAGTTTGTGAATATTGTCGATAGGCTGAGTGACAAGTTACTGCCATTAGCTTTCTAAAATGTGATCATTTCTACCAACTGAAAATGTCTTCAAAAATCCCAAGGAAGAGCTAATTCTTACTAGACTTATATAAGCATATTATTTTTATTATTTTACACAAATATATCTATAAATAATGTTACTCCATGAAGAGAAAATACTAAAGTACAGGGACCTGAAGGAGGAAAAAAATCTGTATTAATGTGGGCTTATTTAAAAAATAAAGCAACCAAACAGCTGAGTTGAGTGACAGCAGAGGTGTCAACCCTAGCATCTCAGGGAGCTTCCAGCCTTCTCTCCATGAAGGTCATATTTCCCTTGCAGGGTTATTCCAGTTGTTCCAGGAGTGATTTTTTTTGCTTTCATTCCAAAATCAGATGTGTTCAGGCTAACTAAGAGTCCTTCTTTCCTGTCTGCCATTCAGAAAACTTTGCCTGTAATGGAGAACCAAATACATGGTGCACTGCAACAAGCGAAGAAGGAACTACAAAAGTACACACCATGCACACACAAAACTGACCGTGAGAAGATTCTTTTCCTTGCAGGAGTAAGTATCAATATTGCTTCAGTTACAGAGCAGAGCAGGCCCTTCTAAAGAGAGCAAGGTAACAGGATGAAGCAGCGAGATTCTGAAATGTGTCACTGAGGGGTCTTCGTAGAATCACAGGATATCCCAAGTTGGAAGAGGCCCACAAGCTCCAGCACAACCTGAAATTCAGACCCTCCAACTGAGAGCACTGTCCAAATGCTTTATGAACTCCAGCAGTTGGAGCTGTGCCCGCTGCCTTGGGCAGCCTGCTGCATGCCCACTGCCCTCTGGTGCAGAACCAAGCAACCAAGAGCTAAGAGCATGAAAGATGCAAGGAAATAATGCTTTCAAATCACGCCTGTAATATCGAATGTCTGTGGATTTAATTAACGCCTACATGTTAGTCTGAAGAAATGAAGCTTCAGTACTTTGTTTTTTGTGCTCCTTTCTGATTCATTACAGTTGATCAAAGTGTTTAATGAAGATATCTCTCAGGCAATGCATGGAAAGGAATCCTGGTTTGGAAATGAAATCAGACTGTTTCCAAAAATCCGCAGAGAGTTTCATACATGGGGAGTAAAGCTCCTGGAGAGCTCTGCCAAAGGTAAGCATAGAAAACCATCACTTACACCTGACCTGAGAGATTCCATCCCCTAGCTTTTACACTGAGACAACTTCATAAATATATTGTTGTTTAAAAAATAAAAAAAAAGTGAAAAATAAGAAACTAGGAGCATTCATCTGCAGTAATGTTGTAGTTACACATTGGCCCTTAGGGACAGAGACCCAGCTTGTGCAAGTCACTGTTCTTACAGAGATCAGTGGACTTCTCCCAAAAAAGCAATAAAATAAAGACTGTCTTTGGCAGAGAATTAACTGCTGATTCTCTGAACTATTCCTCTAAATAACAGCAGCAATCATAATAAAAATAATACTTCTAATATTATCTGTTGTCATTAATGTTTTGAGATTTTCATCTTCTTTGTTCTGTTTGGCTCTTGATTAAGATGTGGGAGAAACAATTCCAAGTCTACAATAACTATAACCTGTAAAGAGGAGCCCTTTTTGGTTTTGGAGATAACGTAGCAACGTTTGCTAGTCAAGCAGTAACTTTTATTAAGTTCTTTTTGTCTCTGATGCACATCTTTGTCAACATCTCTAATGGCTCTAAAACAGTAGGTATAAACAGGCTGTAGACATATAGTCAGCCAGAGGCAAATATTATAGGGAGACAGACAGACACTGTGTCACTGTTTCTCATGTCCTGTCCATGGTGTACCAAGCCAATCAATATGACTTTAGGGGGGGGGGGGAAGAGTTAGCTAATTAAGGCACTGCACAATGAGTGCCAGCTTCCTTCTGCAGTAAACATGTTGCTTTAAAGATGAGCTCTACTGAAGAGCATTTTCTAAGAGACTTCTTTCTAAATCAAAAATTTATGAAGTACCCTAGTAGTAATGTTATTTTAATATTGCAGTTCAAGAAATCATACGCAGTAAAGTGTCTGAATATGAAGACCTGTACCGTGGACAGGAGTTCCCAGGATTCATCAGCTACTGGACATTTGAGGACATTATAAAAGAGCAAATTTCAAAGCTGGAAGAACCAGCTGTTGTGATGCTGAACAAAGTGATCTGTACGTCTCACAGTCCACACAAGGCCATTGCATGGGTGACACTGGTGTGCCTGGTAATTTTGTGTCCAGAACAAGCCACTGTCATCATTGATGGAGTAAGAGCTCCAGCTGGCATGCATCAACATGGAAGTGAATCCCACTCAAACTGTGCTGAGACCTCAAATCTCTGCATATGACCTTAAGAATTTTTTTAGTACACTTTCCAGTGGCTGGGAATGGGGGATTAGAAAGTAACTATAATACATAATATTGTAAAGAAATAGCATTCTGGAATCCTACTTGGTGCCAACCAAGCTGGCTGATATTGCCAGGCCCAGTTAATGGGATTCATAAACCAGAACTGGGAATCCAATTTCTTTGCCAGTTCTTTGCATAAGGGTATATGTATTGCACAGTGACTGCTGGGGGTGGGGGAAAGGATAACTCATCCTATAAGTAACAGCAAAGGAAAAAGTATGTCACAATCATTTCTTTTTTTGTTTGTATGGTCATAAAGGTATCTCACATCAGGACAGATACCCAGCTATTTCTGCATGAACACAGAGACAGTGGTTTTTCCAGGTGTCACATTAACAATAACTTAAAATGCTCATTTTCTTACCTGACTTTGTTTTGTCTATTCTGACTTTGTTTTGTCTATTTGTTCTTTCCTTAGGTATGGTTGAAGAGAAATTTTTGCAGCTGGCTAACAAGCATTTTGCTAATTTTCCAAACTTAAACAAAGCTGCTAAGGTGAGAGACTAGCCAAAACCTGAGATAATTCAAGAGCAAAATAGAATGATGTGTGTACATTTAGCCATGCTTATGGCACCTATTCCATCTCATTACATGCAACTATGTGATTTCCTGACAGCCTGTAGTTTTTATAAATTAAGACATTTCAAATAACTGCATGTTTGTAATGGCACTAATGAAAGCACACTTTACCTTTTGGTGTAACGTTGACAAGATCTAAAGCATCCATTCTCCATTCATTTTGGTCACATTCTTGATACACACAACATGATGCAAAAAAAAAGCCGGTATGGCTGCCACAAATTGCTTATCAGTAACTTCAGTTTTAAGTCCTGAAATGTTCTGTTAGCATGTGGGCAGCCTTGGAGCACGGTGCTTTTGCTTTCTGAAAGGCAAGCCAGTGTTAGCCAGGGCAGGCATCGCACCATTGATAAAAGGGAGCAACAGCTAATGAGCAAATGCTAATGAGCATTTAACCATGACAGAGTTAGAAGATCCCTTTTTTCAGTTTGGAGGTGTCCAGGTTTTGGGGTGGAGTTAAACAATATGGATGTCCTTGAATACCTTTACTGGGAAAGATCTTCGAAGAAAAGGTGAGAGGCACTGTTGGCCTGCCACTAAGTAGAACCCACTCACAGGGCACTGCTTGATGGGAAACTCACAGGCAAACACAAGTGCAACAGCTGTCTGCTGTGTAACTTGCACGGCCAAACCCTATTAAGTCCCAGGACAACCAAACAGCAAACAAGCTATTTCAGCCAAGCACAGAGATGCGGTGTCTTCAGGCATAACACAATGAGAGGAAGTGCAGCAGAAATGCTAACTTAGGGCCTGAAGCAGTGACCTGGTGGGAAAGCAAGGCCAACCTGGGAGCTCAGGTGCAGGGCACCTGAGTGACCAGAAGGGATGGAGCCAGGATCCACCCCTTCCCAGACCTCATTTAGGGGCTGGCAGTGAAGGTAAGTGTATCTTGCTGGAGATCCTTGCCTACTGGAGGCCTTCCCAGGTAAGCAGCTTTTCTTCTTTTGTTGCTGCATCCACAGCTGCTGCATTTGGGTTTGTTCTCATTTGCTGCAGTCTAGGATTGTGCCGCAGTGCTATTATTGCTATACTTTCCATCACATTACAGCATTACAGAAGGTAGAAAGGAGGAGATTCTGACAGAATTTTTGTTTTTCCCTCGGTCTATTCTGATGTAGGAATGCTAAGTTAGCATTTTAGGAGACCTTGTGGATGAAAGAGAGGAACTTTATTGTCTCTGCAGGCAGATGGTAGCACCATAAAAGTGAAAAAACATCCTGTTATGGTGCTATGGGTTGGTTTGATGACAATGGTAAGAAATCATGCTTTTGAGAATGGTGGGAGGGGAAATGGAGCTCACATCAGTGCTGCTTCCACTGCCTACTTCAAGAAGGAGACTGAGCTGAAATGTATACAAAAGCAATCAAAAACTGAGGGCAGGCTGAACTCATCACTGGCAGTTGTTGCTTGTTCCCACCAACCTTGGGATTTTCCTTCAGGATACAAGCATCAGGTTTCAATTTGATTTTACATGATCTCACTTGTTTCTTATGAGGGGGCCAAACACCACATTTTCCTGCCCTTTCAGGGGAAAGAAACCAGAAGCTAAAACATCAAAGTACGCACCAAAGGCCAACCTGGGATTAGCAAGTGCTGCTACTAGCAAGTTGCAAGTGCAACTACATCCACTTCGCCTTCCTGAGGGATATTGCTAAGCATCTCAGAACTTGTTCTTTTCTTTTCCAGGCCAGAATTAGTTCAATTAGAGACAGACAAGCAACGACTGCGAAAAATTTCATCCTGACTCAATTTAAAATGGAGAGAATTGTATACTGCCAGGATAACATTTATGCAGATGATCTAAAAGCTGCCAGGGCAGAAAGCATCAACAAAAATACAAAAATCAAAGACCTTGGTCCTAGAATTGCTTCAAGTCAAGGTCCCAGCTTTGTCCTGGAAATGGTTTCTCACACAAAGGCCTATTTCACAGTAAGTTTGCAGACTACAACACAGTACACCAATGCCCTTTGGCTGGCTTCTCCTGTGGGAACAAGAGCTACGGGGATGGAAGGACTGCTACTTACCTGACCTGGGGGATAGGAAAGCAAGGGGAAGAGCCCTGTAATGAGAAATTAATGATATCTGAATGATGGCAATCCCTATTGCTCCAGTAAAAGACCTGTCGGATTCTAAACTCAGAGGGCAGAAGGAGTTGCAGTCAAATAATTGGTTAAAATGGATTTGGCTCTCTGTAGAGATCAGAGTGGCTCTGCCACATCGCATACAGCTCGGAGGTTAAGTGGAGATAAATGAGATACTTTAACAAAAGAGCATTTTAGAGCAAGACAGCCAAGAGAATACACAGCATAAGAATATGCTTTTGATCTTTGTTTCATAAACTCCCTCAGTAAGCACCAAGTTAAATATTAATGCACTAACTTAGGTGGTTGTTCACCTTGAATTTCAATAGAAAGGTTTCTGAAACATTGCTGCAACTGAATATTCAGGCTGTTCTTCCTGGTTTTTGCATTGAGAAGCTTTCAGGGAGCAAAAACCAAAGGCAGAATTGCATAAACTTCTTCCCTTCAGCCTTTACTTTGTACTGTACCTCAGGCTCTTAAAGGGTAGTTGTACATTGGTGTAAACGCCCTAAACACCTTTTCAACAGTAACCAAAGGGCATCACAGCTCCTGGAGACTTATGCAAGGCCAAATACGTGAGATGAAATTAGATCAAAGCTCTTAAGTGTCCATGGTATTTGAAAAGGGCATGCCTGATCCCATGTCAACTAAGAAAGATCAAGATTCTGTGTAGGGTTTGGCTCCAGAATAACAGAATATGTGGGCTCAGTAAGCACCCTGCTGCCTCTGCTGAGTTGCTCCATTTTGACTAGATCTCTGCAAGCTAGAAAGAAAAATTAGAAAATATCTAGTCTTTCGCATTTTTCACTGTCATTGTAGATGAAAGATTTAGCTGCTGAGCTAAAGCTGAAACAGGAGCCAGAAGAGACCAAGACTTCACTGGAGATGGGTGACTTAAGTCCTTTAAGACCTCCAAATCAAATGTGCTTCTATTTGGTCTACCTGCTGGCATCCTCATGTCATATGCCACAAAAAGAAAGGAAGATAGAACCTGTTATTTGTAGCCAGACACTCAAGCTGGAGTGCTCTTCTTGTCACATAATAATTCTTATCAAGGTTAATACAGAGAGAGATAAGCAGGGAGTGGCCTGCCTTGGGTTTAGTTCACTGAGGGGGAAAAAAAAAATAAAGCTGCAGCTGCCAATCCCATAAATCTTAACTTCTAGATTTTTTAGGATAAAAAGGAATTAATGGCATTTTTTAAATCTAAGAAACACTCGATTCCTTGAATAGCAACTCCATACAGTGTTTTAAAAGTGTGCTGTGACTTTGTAATATTTTTAAAAATTTTTTAATTCTTTTAGGAAAGCAAGTCTTCACTCTTTTTTTTTCTCCCCCTCCTCGTAGGGAGCAAGTAAGCGCCTGAGCAATCAGATTCCTCTGATCATCCTCTCTACTGTCCTTCGTGACTCTGGAGATTATTTGCAGATCTCAATGTTGCATCTCTTGCAAGAAAAAGAAGAATTAAACCATTTACTCCAGGAAGATCATGAAGCTGCTAATCAGCAGAAGTTACTAACCAGAAAAATTAGTAGCCTCAACAAAGCCTACCAGTACCTAGTAGACTTTAAGTCTCTGTAGATTTCTTCATCTTTCAGAGGTATTTTTCTGCTTTTGCTTTCTAGCATTAATGAGGGACTTTGCAAAATTGCCCAAAGCCTAATATTAGCAGCAACCTTTAATACCAGTTTCTAGATTTTTCTAATGATTTAGTGGCCTACTACTACTTATTTTCCATAGCCTGATATGCTTACCCTCGTCTAAGCTCCACTGCAGTAGTTGTGATGTTATCTGACTTTCAAACATTCACTATAAACTTTGTCTTCCATACAACATTAAAATAATTGTTTTAAAAGCTTGAGCTCTGAGGTACGTGGTTTTGTTTTTCTTTTTTAAAGGATGGGGAGCCTTCAGCTGTGGAACCCAAAAACTGTAAAAATCCAATCACATAACTTTCCTAGATCAAGTTCACTACACAGCCCCAGTGGTCCCTCTGCTTCTCTCTGTGATTTTGTTGTGGTTGTTGTATTGCCTGCCTTGCATAAAAGGTACTCGTGCAACATGTTATCATTGGTAAGTTTCATTTCTGCAGACAGAGATGGTGCTCACAGTGTGTCTGAAACAGTTCCAGCCCAAAGGGAAACAACTACAGCTGGTAGGTATACCCACAGAATGATGTTAGGATAAGTTTCTCCTTTTTTTTTTCCCCTCTCTGGTTATGGTTAGAAAACAAAGATGTTTTTCTATTGGGTGCCTGGACCTCTGCCTGAGATTTTGGGGTTGATGGTGGATTCACCAGATGACTGGATTGGGTTGTTTGTAACAGATGATTAATCCACAAGATGCTGAACACTGAGAAGATGTCTCAGCACACGGCATGCTACCTGGTATCTCTTCCTTCCCAGGCTGAGGAGAACCTTTCCCAAAGTTGTCCTTGATTTCATGGAAGGCAGTGCAAAATGCAATTCTGCACATCCTAATTGTGACATCTTTCATAGGGAGATTTTAACAGGCAAAACTATACTTTGTGTAGTGAGTGAGAGCTGGCTGCAGTCAGCTAAAAAAATGTGCCTATTCCAGTTTGTCATGTAGCAGTGCCCAAGACAAGCAATTTCCAAGGTTACAAGAGAAGCCCTCTCTTTGTGACATGGCAGCAACAGGTGGCTGACTTCTGCAGCACAGAACTCAATCCATTGGAGCATGCAGCATTTATAACCCTGTTAAGCACTACCAACAGTTTTCCCGATCTGCTGCTGCTACTGACTTGCAGCACCACAGCTCACACGCCCTATAAAAAACTGATACCGTAACACTGAAACACATTTAATTTCTATTTTGAATGTGCTGTAAACTTATCAACTACTTCACGGGTCCTGTGACAATCATGATTGAAAACACCCTTAGAGAAAACAGGCAGGTGCACACTGCTTTGGGCAGTGAGAGATATACTAACAAATTACTGTGCAAATCCCTCATCCCATTGCTTTTCCTCATTGAACTCCTCTCATAAGCCCAAGTGATTTTGGCAGCCCCCTCCCCTGAAGCCATCCAGCTTTTCCCTTGGGTTTATGCAGAAACCTGAAATTCTGGAGTTAAAGAAGACTCTTGAATAACCCTCTTGTTTTTTGTTTGTTTTTTTTTTTTGTCCTGCTGCTTTTTTTTCTTGAATCAGCTTCACTGCTTCTAAGACATCCCAAACAAACTACTACAAAGGAAAATTATTTGTAAAAAAAAATATATTTTTTTATTTGGTGCAGTGTTTCCATGCAAGGTAATTGCATTTCAGTACCAACAAGACTAGTTAGCGTCATTTATTTCAAAAAAGTTATCCTTCTTAATAAAAGTGACTTGTTATGGCTTTTTGATCCTTTGTCCTATGATTATAAATTATTTTCCAAATCTTTGTCGAAGTGGCACTCTGATATTCATTGTATTTTTCTAAAAACATCATGCAGATACCTAAAAGAGAGCTCTAAAGTACTAAAAAGCCAAATTTAATAAATGAGGTAGTTCATCTGGTTAGGCAGAGACACAGGCTTGTGTCTCCTCATCCAGAACACCCAGCCCCCAGATGGGCTCTGCAGCCAGAGGTCTGCTGCCTGCAGCACACCCCACGGAGCAGCATCACATCCTCTGGATGCACGTGGCAGGGGACCTTGCTGGCAGGATGCTCGGCTGCCTCCTTCCTGCTGCAGCTCTGGAGCGTTCCTCTGTCGCCTGTATCGGGAGCGATGGCAGGTCCTGCCCTTTAAGGATTCACAGCAGTTCAAGGCAGAAGAGCACTTTTAATTACTGAGAGGATCAGACTGATCTTACTTGGAGCAATCTGAGTTGGATGACGGCTGTCATGATCCTGAGGATTTATAACTACCTGAATATACAGTTTGTATTTTTTTTTTCCTGTGCCTCTACTACCATAGTGCATGAAAACTTCCCTTCATATATACCAAAAAACATTCATTTCTTCTTACATTGCCAACCAGCAGCTCAGAGATTCAATATTCACATTACTTAACAGTTAATTTAAAACCCTACAAAACCAACTGTCTCAGAACCCTGCTACAAAAATCTGAAGTTGTGATTAAAATTGCCATTTTAAACCTGCACCTGATTACCAAGTGAAAGTTACTCAGCTAAAAAAAAAAAAATCTCAGCAAGCAGTTAGCAGAATGACTTTCCACCAGGCACCCCATCAATAAAGGTGCTTATTGTGACAATCCCTCACTGACTAAAACCAGTCACTGTAGCAAGCACATAATCCAGTGTGCAATCCTTCATGTTATTAAAAAAAAAAAATTCAAAGAGAAAAATCATTTGTAAAAGTGAATAAATATCCCAGGCACCCATGGCTTCATTTTCTCTTCTTCTCAGATATACTGAATGAGAAATGGCGCTGTCATCTGTTGGCCTGTTTAAAACAAAAAACAAAGGCTCTAGCTCTGCTGACAGACTTTCTTATCAGTTGCTTGGATGCTTCTCAATGGAATAACTCTATTGTCAGTTAGTCATGGGACATAAATGATTAAATTCAAGTTTCACAACTTGGGGCATTTAGAAAGATAGAAACATTTTACCTGCATATTTTTATAAATCCAGTCTGTAAACACAGTCATATTTCCATAAACTCCAGGCCTGTTGGGACTAGCGCAGCCAGATCCCCAGCTGGTGTCTCCAACCAACCACCACACCGAGTTTTTGTTTGTTACCAGAGGACCTCCGCTGTCACCCTGCACAAAACATTGGCGCATTGTTTGTGACTGGCCACCAGTGAATCAGAGTCAGAGAATGGTCTGGGTTGAAAAGGACCACAATGATCACCCAGTTTCAACCCCCCTGCTGTGTGCAGGGTCGCCAACCACCAGACCAGGTTGCCCAGAGCCACATCCAGCCTGGCCTTGAATGCCTGCAGGGATGGGGCACCCACAGCCTCCTTGGGCAACCTGTTCCTGTGCGTCACCACCCTCTGAGTAAAAAACTTCCTCCCAGTATCTAACCTAAACTTCCCCTGTCTCAGTTTAAAACCATTCCCCCTTGGAATATGAATTGGATTTCAAAAGAAAGAGCTAAACACTATTGCAAGAGAGCAACTACAACAAAACACTATGGCAATTACTGTATTAAATGAAGACTATATGCCATAGGAATGAAAATAGTTTGCCCAAAGCACTGAACAAGACAGACTTCACTGACTTCCTTGTTCACAAGCATAATGCTACAGTATTGTACTGATTACAAAGAGCATTTGTTCATTTTCAAGTATGAGATAACCAAACACCCTTGAAGCACATATAAAGGTTACCTCAGCCTCTCAGTATATTTAACAAGACCTCAGCACTGGCCCCCACTCAGAGCATGACACAGAAGCTCTCCCTTTTAAAGGACGTGCCACACAATAAACTAGAAGCCCAACTTAACTGTTAGTCATATTAGTCAATTAGAAACATATTAAAAATTGTATCAGTTTGGAATTAGCAGATGATGAAATCCCTTCGAATTAGAGCACAATGAACGATCAACCAGATCACTGTTAAGTGTTAATTAGAAATAATTACCTGACAAGAATCAATTCCCCCTTGTAAATATCCAGCACAGACCATTGTAGGCAAGACCATGCCATCGTAGACATAGACAGAATTACACATAGAACGTTCTATTAAGGGTACCATGACATAATTCAAGTCACTTGCTGTTTTACCTAAAATTGAAACATGCATGAAAACACATAAAAACAAAGACAATATTAGAATAAGCATCAGGTTACATTCCTATTACAAATTTCAGTGGCTAGCATTACTCAAGATAAAATAAAATTATGAGAAATTCAGGGATGGATGCATAAGATGCAAAATCCATCATGCAGAAAATACCCTGACATTAAAACTCCTTTCCTAGGGGATATTTACTCTGCACTGCTGTTAGTGTACTGTAAATAAAGATAATAATGACCTGCCTACTACAAGCCCAACCAACTGTATATTAGCCATAGGGCTATTAAAAGCACGTGAATAAAACAATGAATGAAAAAGTTCTCCTCGGTTTCGCGGTCCGGCACTAGGCGGCAGCAAATCCCAAATTCAGCAGCCACAACTCTACCCCAGACCACAAACTTCGTATAATCATAGAATCGTATGAGACGAAAGGGACCCTTAAAGGCCATCTATTGCAAACCCCCCCACCCCGCAATGAACGGGCACACCTACAGCTACATCAGGTTGCTCAGAGCCCCCCCCCCCCCGCCCGAGTTTGAATGTCCTCAGGGATGGGGGCATCCACCACCTCTCTGGGCAACCTGTGCCAGTGCCTCACCACCCTGATTGTAAAAAATTTCTTCCTTATATCTAATCTAAGTTTCCACTCTTAGTCTGAAGCCATTTTCCCCATGTCCTATCACAACAGACCCTGCTGAAGAGCCTGTCCCCTTCCTTCTTACATCCCCCCGTTTGGATACAGAAAGGCTGCTCTCAGGTCTCCCCAGAGTCTTCTTTCCTCCAGGCTACACAGCTTCAGCTCTCTCAGCCTTCTGATATTGCCTCCTTTTTTGTTCTTAGTTCCTACAAATTTATCCAGTCTGAAGAAGACTGGCTGTGTAGAAGACCCAAATGTGTCAGAGCCATGCTTACCTCCTTGGTACTCTGCTCCCCACCCAGATATCCAGCACTGCTGATTAGGCTGGAACATCATTCCCGGGTTAGGCAGACAAACTGGCCGTATAGTATCTACAAAGCAAATACAGTGACACTCTAGCCCCAGATGCCCAGGCATAATGCAAAACAAGTGGATACGACGTTACTCAGCATGACCAGCATTTGTTTTAAATACATACACGCTGTGCTCTTTCCTCTGTACTTTACCCTCACTGCAATTAAGCAATACCCTGCAACACAGGCAGCAGTGAAAAGCTAAGCAGTTGCTCCTTCCTAGAGGACTACTGTATTCTGACCTCAAAGTGAGGAAGGAGCACAGTTAGTGTGTCTAGCTCTATTCAACTGGCAACCTGGCTACCTGCAACAATTAACAACAGTTCGTGTGATCAGTAAACAAGGACAACAAAGAGAATAAACTCTTCCAACAAATAGCTTCATCCTGTTTGCAAAATCCTGCTGAAAATAATCACTAATGCAAATAGGATTCAATGCTTGTATACTAGAAAGATGAAATAAAAGATTCCAGTCAAACATTCTAGCAAGCAGACAACCTCCCTATACTCAGCAGCTGAAGAGTCCCTCCAGATTACTCTAGTAGGTTTAAGCTGATGCACTGAAGTACAGAACTTGTAAGTACAGCACCTACACACACAAAGAGAATCTATATCTATCTATCTATATATATCTATATCTATCTATCTATATATCTATCTATCTATATCTATCTATCTATCTATATATGTATGTATGAAGTACTTTAAGTAATGTTTTATATTTCAGTTTCAACAGCTTGCTTACAAAGAAGCACACTCACTTTTAAGAAAATCCCTTTTCAGTTTTATGTATTAAAAAACTGTTACCAATCTGCTAACATGGGGAAACATGGAACAGCTTGGGTTGGAAGGGACTTCAACAACAACGCCACCCCAACTCCTGCCATGGGCAGGGCTGCCCCCCACCAGCTCAGGCTGCCCAGGGCCCCATCCAACCTGGCCTTGAGCGCCTCCAGGGATGGGGCACCACAGCTTCTCTTTCTTTGGGCAGCTGTGCCAGAGCCTCGTTGTTCTCCTAATATCCAACCTAAATCTCCCTTTTTAGCTTAAAGCAAGGAATCTGATCAAGAACTTGGAACACAGGCTTGGGTTGGTTTTAGGGGATTGGGTTTTTTTCGCTGGTTGGGCACATAAAGGTAACTCTACTCATATTCTTTTGTTTTTCTTGTAAGTATCTACAAGGATTTCTTGATCAACTTCAGAAGTTTTAAGAGATGTGCTCACTGTTTTTTTTTTTTCCCCTTAAGAAGAGCAGAATACATACCAGTAAAACTCAGTGGTGTCTCTAACTTCATAAGGGCAACATCATTGTCTTTAGAATCTGTATCATAATTTGGATGGGAAATTATTTTTTGCACTCTGTATCCAGGCCTTGAGTGCATCTCATTCTGGTTCAGAATTCCAGCATAAACAGTCCAGACATATGGGTCAGAAAATTGTCTACAGAAAAAAACAAGTGTTAGAAGGTTTGCTTTGCTGGTAAAGAAACTCAGCTTACAGAACCCTGGAATCACAGAATTGTAGGGACTGGAAGGGACCTCCAGACCAGCCCCTCTGCAAAGCAGGCCCTCTACCTCAGGCTGCACAGATAGGCATCCAGGTAGGCCTTGAATATCTCCAGAGAAGGAGAATCCACAGCCTCTCTGGGCAGCCTCTTCCAGTGCTCCGTCACCCTTACTGTGAAGAAGTTCCTCCACATTTTGGCGTGAAGTTTCCTATGCTCCAGCTTATGGCCATTTCTCTTTGTCCTGTCCCCACAGACCACTGAAAAGAGGTTGGCCATGTCCTTTTGACTCCCACGCTTAAGATACTTATAAACATTAATCATAGCCCATCTGAGACTTCTTTTCTCAAGGCTGAACAGACTCAGGTCGCTCAGCCTTTCCCTATACAGGACATGCTCCAGATCCTTTACTATCTTCATGGCCTTCCACTGGACTCTCTCCAGGAGATCCCTGTCTTTCGTGTACCAGGGAGCCCAGAACTGGATACAGTAATCAACCTTCCAAGAATTGTCTTTACTATCCATGACCAAGAATGCATATGTATTTGACTGCCACTTCTGAAGGCAAAAGCAAACAGTAACTCGTGCCTTCTTTATTTTTGACCAGCCTCCCTTGATCAGTCAACTTTAGCAGCATGATTCTTACTGCAATGCAAATGTATTAACAGAAACTGACCACAAGGTTTTTTAGATTTTTTTCCTTGTTGTTTGTTTGTTTTTTGCTTTGCTTTGTTTTGTTTTTTGCTTTGCTTTGTTTTTTTCCCCAAAAGATGAAGTACAGGCCATCTAACTTCAGGAGAGCTTGATTCCAGGTTCATAAATGTACAGAACTATTTGAAGTAAGTTAAGTATCACTGTCAATCCCCCTCGTCACTCAGCACAGCAAATTATAGCCTGAGACTGGAACACTGAAGCCTCTTTATTGATTTCAGCAACTGAGGGATCAAGGTGTTATTTCTGAAATCTCAGATGTCAGTGTTACCACTCTGCTATCCAAAACATGGAAGGGCGGCAGAAACCAGAATTAGCAAAAACAAAATCTAGTGAAGGAATTTCTTTATCTTGAAAAAGTTAGGTGGCTGTTTGGTTTGTTTTCGTTGTTTTTCTTTTTAACATTAGGTATATTCACAAGATGTAATTTAAGTAGTCTCTGTGCTCCAGAACAATTCCGACACACTCTGTAGAGGACTTTCTACATGTGTTAAAAAAAAAAAAGAAAAAAAACTAATCTGAATCCTAAAACCCAGCTATACCTTGGTCACCACTCCTAAAACTTTTGTATATTATGGAGCACACTAGAAAGCAGAGGAGGGATAAGATCTTCACATAGAACTAAACACTCACATTCCTTTCTCAAGGTTAAGGACAAAGTTATTTTCCCTTGGCTGAGCCTCAAACTGTGATTCAACCAACCATTAAAATGTCTTTGCTTACTGGGTTTTCCCTCCAATAAAAGTAGCTGCCTTTAGACATAAATGCACTTAACTGTCCTGTAAGTTTCTGCTTTCAAGTTAAAAATTGACAAAATATCAGCTTTCCTTCTCGTTGAAGCCTACACAAAGTGTTCCCCAGATAGGTATACATACATCTATGGTTAATACTGGCTTGGGCTTTACTACCCTGCGGCATGAAGACATGAGGAAATAAAGGCACTCACCCCTCCACGCAGTGGGCTGCCGTCACCAGCCACTCACGGGTGACGATGGAGCCTCCACAGATGTGGGTGTTCTGCACATGGAGGCTCACCTGCCATGGCCACTGCCCCAGCGTTGCCAAGCTGCCACCCACAATCCTGCTCATGATGGCCGTGCTTTTCGTGGACAGGCCACACTCTGAGGAGTCAGGCATATACAGACATGCATTACAGAGAGCTGGTTTCAAAGGCAGCTTTCTTCATCCCAGGCTTCACTAAAGCTCAACAGAAAGGGAGCACAGACCACATCCGCTGCACTGCTGTGAGCTGATGCCACAGCCCAGCCACTGCTCTATGGTGCTCAGACTCATGGGAACAGGGTGGACCAAGGCTCCAATCCTTCACACTGCCCTCCTCATTGGTAGCTGTGGCTCACAGTTCATCACTTCAGAAGTGAACTGTAAGAAGGTGGTTTGTTACACCCTGAATACTGGCCTTTGAGTGTCTTTGGCGAGCCACACAGACACACACCACTGTGCAACACGACAGGCAACACCCAAGGGTCACCTCATTGTGGTGAGGAACAGTGACGATCACCTGATGGCCATGTGTCAGATAGTGCACTAAAGACTTCCCTCCACATTGCACAGCAATGACTACAGAGTTCACCATGGGGCAAGCTGTTTAAAGGAACGTGTAACAATACAGAGCTGGGGACCTAACATCCCCCTTGTCTCCTCTTCCATTTTGCTCCTTGAAGTCTGAAACCTGGGTACAGAATTTAATCACGGCTCCCATCAAACAATCATTCATGCAGATTCAAAAGGATTTATGGACAGAGTGCTTCAAGGCATCAACAAGTAGAAGTCTGAGAAACATACACTTACCTATGCAGCGTAGAGAAACCACATTTCCTGATGCACAGTAATCACTGCAATAGAAATAGAAAAGAACAAACAGGCTTTAGGACACCCAGCAAAGCAGACAGTGGGCAGAGCTCACTCTCCAGCTGCTTCCTACCCATTCCAGCTATATGCCCTGCCTCCACGCTCATCTTCCTGCTGAGGCTTCCCTCCTTTCTTCACTCTCTCCAGCAACCCTACCAATACCCATCTGGCCTTCACTGTTTCATCCATTCACTAAAACTGTCATGTGGAAGACTGCAGAGCACAGTACAGCCAGGCAGTACATAAGGTTTGTAAGCCCATTGAGGAGCAAGATAAAGAACAGCATAAGATAAAATTGACTTGATTTATGAAATAGTCATAGGAGAATTTGAACAACAAGGGAGTAAGACAATAACTTATCTGGTATAGCAATCTACAGGTTTGGGAATAAGAGGCTTCAGACTTGTACAGTGTAACTTCGACACGTCAACCTGCCAAAGAACACAGAGGAACAGGATAGGGCATCTACACTTTTAAAAGAAAAGTGGAAGGATGGAGAAGTGTTTTTAAATACAGAGAAGAGCAGCTGCTGCAAGCAGAATGAAAACAAGGCCTTTTTCCTTTTATTGTTAGACAGGCTACATCTCCTACAACAGCTAAAAAGATAAGAAGAATTTCTTGATAAAAAGAAATCAGTTTGTATTAAGCAACGATACCTGCTTTGTAGCCTTTTGTACAAGTCTGTGTTCCCCGCACTTGCGTTCAGCTTCATAAAGCTTTTAACGGCGACATCAGCTGCTACTCCTTGACTATAGTAATATGTATCTCTGTGAAACAGAAAGATCGTACTAAGAAAACCAGCAGTTTCAAACAAATCACAATAAATAGTACCAAGCCACAGTTTCTGACACGAGCAATCTAAAATATTAATTTCTTTCAGTATTAAGCACAGAAAGAACCCAATGGTGCAGTACTAGCGCCAGAGACTGATTCTAAAAGAAATCTTTCAAGCTCAGTTTCCCATCAGACAGTTAATTAGTAGATTAAAATAATACTGTTATCTATTATGTGCACATGGAACCAATCTTCAGTCTCATGAAACAAGGCACGATGAAGAGATGCCTTTGCATCTCTACATACATAGTAAAGTTCAAGGCTAATGAGTTCTAGCAGCCAAATTTCTATGGGACAGCTTCAGGGGTAGTAAATGCTGCTGCTCTGCAGGGCTTCCCAGCTGAGGAACAGCCCTGCAACATTGCCACTGGGTTGACTTACTGTCTGGGAACTACTTTGGTTATTGCTGGTTCAGAGTCCTTAATTACAAGTGCTGCAGGCAACCTGTGCACATGCCAGATCTGCCTGGGCAACTAATTGCCCTCATTACATTACACACTGGAAGACAGCATTTGCCACACCAGAGACAGGCAACAAAGTATTTCAACTGCAGAAGAATTCAGACTACAGCATTATTCATGGAGAACATGGACAGCATTCTTGCCACAAACATTTATGCTGATCTTCCACATGAGCATCTGTTATTTGTGTCCTCGGGAGAACAAGGTTTTCCATGTAATACTGATGACAAATTAAGCCAAAATGGACATTACTGGGTAATTATAACAATCTGGTACTGTGAAGCAAGCTTTGGAGGATTACTATGAGTGAATGTTTACATACAAGTGACCCCACGGAGTAACTACTGTATGCATGCCAGACACATATCACCTGTCAGAGGAACCTTTCATTTTGATTCTGTAACACCTATCATTGTTATATTCGTTCCGCTTGAGTTCAAAGGTAGATCACTAACTGCTTTTTGTTTCTGATTTGTATTCTTAAAAACTGCAGATGGAAATATTAACTTTTCCATGTATTTGCAAGGACTGATGAAGGTTACTTACACACTGTAGCCCATGTCTTGACACGCAATCTTTCCAAAATCATCAGTCCAGTCATCTTGACAAACAGGGTACCAGGTTTGGCTGACAGGTGAATAAACTTCGAGGATGAAGTTTGGTCCATAAAGTCTAACTGCCAGAAAAGGAAGAAAAAAACAAATCCCAAAAACATAAGAACACCACACACGCTATGTTACTGCTGTTTAAGCTTCTGCCACCCATGATATTTGTATGCACAAGCTGGTGCTAATTTAATACTGCCATCTATTCAAACTGTGAGTAAATATCAAGTAGACAGAAATACTACAAAGAGTTAGTTCTTTTGCATAAGGCAATTTAAAAGTGCTAGAAATTTTAAAGGGAAAGTATGCAATATAGTGTTCATCATTTCAGTTCTTATTCTCAAAACTCTTTCATATCCTAACACTGCAGAAGACTGCAATATTCAATTTTTCATCTTTTACCTACACAACCATGTATTACAAGTAAATAAAATATAATCTGACAATCCATATCTGTTATATCTTAATATGCCAAATTGCTTCAGACAAGTGCTATAGAGCAAAAACATAACAAGGAGCAATCTTCTATGCCCCACTGTGTATTTATCTACAAAAGAATTTACTGCAAAATAGTTCAAGTAAAAGAGCAGACTGAACAAGCTTCTCCGAAAACTCATTATTCAACTAAATGGAGAGGAACAGCTGTTAGAGTGCCTGCCAGTAAAAGCTAATACTGCATGAAGCACGTACAGAACAGGAGTTCACAAACGGCATAAGCACAACACAGGTGCTAGCATCAAAATGCCAGACCTTTGGAATGGGCAAACAGATGACGTTTTCACCTTACAATTTCAGCTCTCCACCACAGCTTTTCTTGTCAGCTCTTGAGTTAGAAAAACACTGATCAGACCAAGCTTTCTTACACAAAGCAGATGTGAAGCTGAAAATAAGTACTGGAAGAACAAGGAATGTGAAATAGGTGGAAAAAGATCTATACTATCACTTGAAGTTCTACAATAACAGTTCATTCCAGAGTCAACGTCACACTCAAGTTTGCACAAACCAAATTCAAAAAAAAAGAGAAACAGTTTTTAAAATATTAAAACTCAAGTAAACTCAACTCTGAGCCAGTCATTTTGCTTCAGTTTTTCAATCAACTGGAAACTGATTGAAGATCCAGATATAGGATTTGATGTATTCAAACATCCCAAGCCATTTTCAAGATACGGCTGAGCCTAAGCTGGCCCTATGGTAACTTGGCAAGCTTTAGACGAGGGAATTTGCTCAAGAACTCTTACTGCTGGCTGGAGGTCCCCTGCCTTGACTGCTGGTACTCACCACACCGGTTTTCATCCTCCCCATTTGGGCAGTGAGTTATTCCATCACACCACAATGAGGGAGAAATGCACACTCCCGAAGATCCACACTCTATTAAGGATCCAAGACAACGATTCTCGACTGAAAGGGGAGAGCAACAAAGTCATCAGACTGAACATCAGCTTAGCCTCAGGCAATCACCGCCAACTCTCACCTTAAGGAGCACATCAGTTTGATAGAGCAAAGCACCAGCAAACACTTAAGCTCAGAGCTGGGAGGAAACCTTGCCTAACATAATCAAAGATTTATTGCTCTTCACATCACTTGTCAGATTAACTCACTGATGTAGCTGACTGAATTTTGTCCATTGCCTCCCCCACATAAAAAAGCTCCACTAACTTTTCTAAAAGGACTCAACTTCACACCAACACAGCAGAGAAGAAAGAAGAAATTAATCACACCTTGGTTTTAGTCCTGCTTAAAAGAAGATTACATTTACTCTGCATAAGTCTGAGTTACAAAATAAAGAAAAAAAAAAACAACCTAAGAACACAAAGTGACCGCCTAATAATTTTAAATGAACTACCTTCTGTTTTCCTTTCCTTTCCCATACAGAACAGAGAAGTTCCTAACAACGTAGCAAATTGTTCTTCAATTTTCTTAGAAAAATTATTCAATTGAAAAGGGAATTAAGTTATCACAAAATCAACTGGGGTAAGCCAAACATAACTGCTGTAGCCCAGCTTCAGAGCTCAGTAATTCCGGTTGGAGATGACGTCCAAGTTCAACATGTCACCTGTGCTCCAGCTTACGGTGGTTACTTGGACTGGGCACACACAACTTTAACTCACTTGCATCAAAAGCCTCACAAAAGCAAATAAACATTGGTGAATTCATTCAGCTTTAAGTATGGTACCATATTACCAAAGTAAAATGCGTCTTGTTCATCTACCTTAACTTTAGCAGTAAAGGCATATGAATTTACTTCATCTCCTTTCTTCCTTTGAAGCTAAGCCAAGTTAGATTTTAGAATACAGTTTCATTTCAGTGTTAATATATAATAGTAATTTCCCAAATTAAACGTACTGCAGGATCACTTGCCCACAGTCACATGCCAGCTATCCACCAAAACACAAACCCTTGTAAGATGTCAAGCTACTCTTTAGTATAGCTACTACAATATAGAGTTGTCGTGCCTCAGCTTTTCCCCAGACTGTAGTTTTCCAGAAAAGCCAGCTGCTCCAGAGGAGTCAAAAAAAACTGATGACATCACTTGATTTCAATAATATATTCATTTGACAAAATGAAAAGAAAGCAATAGTAGTACTATTAAAAAACAAACATCCCACAGTTAAAGCCTTTTTTTTAAAAGCCACATTAGTTCATCTTTTATGAAAGAGGTAACGAAGACTCCCTTGCCCTTAATTCAACATAAAATGAAAGACAAGAATCTATATTTCTAACTTCAAAAGCTCACTACATTTTTGTTTTTTTTTCAAAACAACAACAAAAAGAATAATTCTTACCAAAATACCAGATCAAGAAAGCAGCAATTGCACAAGCGATGACTATTAAAATGGATACTATAATTATTATGATTTTCTTTAAACCTGAAAGGAAAGTTTGGATAAAAATGAGAAATTAGGTTCACAAATAAGATAATTTCCAACATGATCACAAGTGCTATGTGTATTTCACTGAATTTAAAAATTGGTGGTGTTTGCTCAAACATTTCTCATTTCACCACCTTTCATCCAAATTGTTCAGGTTCCTGTTACAGCAGCCAGCCTTCACTTCCTCATTCATAGAGAAGAGGCAGTCCTCACAGATTCCTTCAATACTGGAATTTGAAGTAAAGACCACTTTTATTTCTTATCTTATTCTGGAAGACATTAAGTCTAACTTTGAAGAAATGCCAGTTAATCTTACTTGATGAACACGTCCTGGACGAACTGGATGAAGGTACTACTGGAATGCTTGACTGGTGGGTTGAAACTCTTGGGATATAGGTTGGCACTGATGGAACATTTGTAGAAAAGTACTGTGGGTATGGGTTAGCACCTATTTGTGGCCTGGCAGGATAGTAGTTTTCTGTCTGGAAGCCACGATTTTCATAGTAAGGTGGTGGATTCTGAATGATAACGTTATGAGAAAAAAAGAAGAAGGAAAAAAAAAAGCAAGAGTGCAATTAGAGCAAAATAAATTTGAGATGCCATCTTCATGCAGAACTCTACTAGGCAAGGAATCACAGAATGACCTGCGTTGAAAAGAACCAAATGACCATCTAGTTTCAACCCCCTGCTGTGTGCAGAGTCGCCAACCACCAGACCAGGCTGCCCAGAGCCACATCCAGCCTGGCCTTGAATGCCTCCAGGGATGGGGCATCCACAGCTTCCTTGGGCAACCTGTTCCAGTGTGTCACCACTCTCTGAGTGAAAAAATTCCTCCTAATATCTAACCTAAACTTCCCCTGTCTTAGTTTAAAACCATTCCCCCTTGTCCTACCAAATTCTAGCTAAAGCAAGTGTCCACCACAACAATTTACATGGAGATTTACAGCATGTGCCTAATACCTCACGCTCTGAATAATAAAAATAGCAACAAAGTGAGCCCTGAAGGCATATTAAAAGATCAGTTTTCCGATCCAAAATAATTCAACCTTAAAAGGATTCTTAAACCCAGCCTACCAGGTAGCTGCACTAGTCATTTCACTTGAACATCAGTACAAATAAGGAGCAAGGTTCAGGCAATACCATCATCAAAAGACAACTAACAGCCCTTATGTACTCAGCTGTCCAGGCTTAAGAAAAAGGCTTACTTGCCATTTTGTTCCATGGCAATGCAAGGCACATCTGAGCTATTTCCAAAACACCCTGGCCTACAACATGTTGCAGAATACTTATCCTGCAAGAGACTTATGAATCAGAAGCCATTCCAATCTCTCTCAAACATACGGTTTAAAAGCATAAGCCTAGTCCCAACAATATCTCAGCACTTGAAATGCTAATTAATCCAACCTCTTATACCTGTCTCGCAGTGCATCTTTCCCATTACGTAGAAAGCATGATAATTCCTCATATCCACCTCTTTAAAGACTTACTAACCAGCACATCCCTCAGCATTCTAATAGTTGTAAAGAAACAAAACCTCATAAAAACAACAATTCAGAAAGGAATGTTTTGTTCACTTACTACAGTAGAGGTCATCTTTCCCTTGTCAGCAGTACTGAAACAATTCAAGTGTTTAGACGTAAAGCCTGAACCTATAAAAAAAATAAAAAGTGGTCATAATGGAAATGGTTATAACCAAAAAGATTTGCCCACCTCTCTCATCAGTTAAATCTTTAGAAAAATGCCAAATTAGGGGTAAAAAAGAAATATGGAGAGAGAGTGTAAATAAAGGTACAGCCTGAAACTGGATCTCAATAGCCTCTCAATACAACACAGTGGATCACACAGTGGCAGTCACTGATCCACAGGAGCATCACGCAAACCCAGAGGATGGCAGCGGTGCCCACTCCTGCTACAGGAGTGGCAATGTCCAGCAGCCTGGCAGCCTCCACCCATTGTCAGCACCCAGATGCTCCTTTCGTCTCTCTCGGCACTTACTCACGTATCACCAAAGCTCGTGACACAGAAACAAGAATGCAAACAAAGCATCAGGAAATACGAATTCAAAGGACTCATTTAATAATACTACATCCGGTAGCCTTGCAAACCACGCCGTTTTCACTCTTCCGTGTTGGTTGTGTGTTGTGGCCACCACACCAAAAACGAGGAAAGAAGCACGGTGGGGAAACAGCAACCCAAAGCAGTGCAAATGTTAGAGCTGCATCCGATGTTTCAAGCATATAGCAGTTTATTTTAAAGTTAAACATTAGCGCTAGGTAAAACCAACAATTAGCAGATACACAAGACACGCAGCAACGTTTGCTGCCATATTTCCAACACAGAAGACTACACGCCACCACAAGCAATCATTTTAATAAATGATTAGATCTGCACAGACTTCTCATAATGTTACTCTACACGAGGAAAAGCAGAGAAAGGGACTCAGTCACATGCTGAGCAATATAGTTCTCCAGCTTTCCAGCCCATTCAAGCCCTGCGCATGTGCACAGAATGGTCCCTGTTGAAGGCCAATGCTGCAGGCAGCAGTTGCATTAAGACACAGCACAACTGAGCCTGAGGCAAGAAGTTTTAGAGCCTGCACCTAGATCATTACCTCACCCAGAACTGAACTGCATACATCTCTGAAATGAATTTCAAGAGCAGCTTAGCACCGAAGAGCATGCCAAATTCACAACAGCTTAGGATGGCTGTTCATGGTACTTACCTATTAGTACTACCAGGAAGAAATAAATAGAATAGCACTCTGTTGAACTCTTGTTTGCATGGCAGACAAGAGAAAACAAGTCTTATTCTTACTTACAGTAAGTAGCTCATCAAGACTGGTGACTAAGTCTGCATGACTTCTGTTTTATGTTGCATCCATTCTTGGTCACTTCTTCATAGTAGAGTAAACTCAGGTCTGCCCAAACTTATAGAACAAGTAACACTTTGCAGGAAGATATTGCTGTTCCTTGTTGCCTGAAAAAGAAGGGGAAAAAAAGGTACAGAAGTTTAGCAACAACAGACAGAAAGGAACATGATGTGATTTTTGAGGCAACCCAACAGGAATCACAATTTAAAAAAAAAAAAAAAAAAGCTCCAAATGCTTTCTATAGTACAATTTGAAATTCTTCGCCAGTTGGCAGGTGACTGGCTTGCTCACTTTTCTTTCTTTAATAACTAAGCAACAGAGATTTTTTTCTTATCTCAACTATAACTACCACTCCCAACTCAGTTCTTTTGAATCTGTTTCCCATGCAACAGATTAATAACAAAATTTTGATTATCACGCTACAAAACATAAGCAAGATAAAACATAGTCATGTACATATTTCCAAGAAATTATTTTCCAGGATGTTAAAAAGAAATTGAAATGAAGCCACTGGACGCCTATTAAATTGTACACGTTTCAAAGCCAAAATAACCCATCCCGATGTAACATCCAATAAGAATACAATCTAGTCTTCTTAAACATGTATCACTAAGGTAGTTCAGGATGTTTTACAAATTACCAAGGGTACTGCAGCAGATTCACAGATAAGGAAGCTGGGCCATGGAAAAACAAACTGACCTGTGAAATAGTCCCTGTCCCAACAATGACAGAGCTAGAAGGGATGGGTGTGTTATCTCAGTCCAGTACTTTTGTCTCATATGAGTGATATTTCAATACATTACACATAAAAAATGTTATAAAGCTATTTTGACGAGGCAAAGTTTAGTCAGAACACAGAACTATCCTTTCCTTCCCCTTCCTGTCATTCCTCATCCACAAACATGTGACAAGCTATAATAGCACATTACTGGGTACATTTGAATAAACCTCAGAAGTCCTTCTGGGAGGGAGGGGATGGGGGAGTTAACAGGGACCCTTTACGCCAGGAAACAGAGGTGGAGCTCATCTCTGCAGCAACTTGAAAGAACAAGAGACAGGCCATAGGAGGGCAAAGCCATGAACAACAGAGTTCACTGAGGCAGTGCCTTGCAGGTCAACATGCCATGCACCTCCCAACTTTGGGAAAAGTATAGCCAAGGATTGAAAAGGAACCATCATTCACACGCAGTCAAACACTTCAATTTCAGAACCTTCAGTTTGTTCCAACGTTGAACAGAATGAGCATTTGGACACCTGTATCACAGAAATTCCAAAAACCAAGTTTTGGTTTTCTTTCAGAACTCTGAAAGTCAAGAAATAATGCTATAATTTCTAATGATAGACAATCATATGCACAAAATGTACAGCCATCTCTGACACGGCATACTGATGAATACACTGGAATACACTGAAATACACTGCCTCACAGCAGGCAGCTACTACTCAAAATATCACAGTCTCTTTTCACATGTGCCTTAGGAGCTTTATCATTATAGTCCTGTTATGGGTAAGTAGGGCTGGAAGAAAAAAAAAAAAAAATATATATATATATATATTGATTTTTTTCCCCAATAAAAGATATAAGGATAGAAAAAATTGAAAATACTAGATTCACCCCAGAAAAATTCAATCCAATACTTCTTTAGAAAAGTTTTTCAGTAAATTTATGCAAATTAACCCTGCATATGTAAAACAAAGTTACGATTTGATAGGTTTTTCATTCAAGACATGAAAACATTACTTCCTTATTACACATCATGTTCTAACTGCTAATTAGGAGCAGTACCATGCTCCAGAGCTGCAGTGCTCTACAAAGACCATGAGCTACCTTAGTTTCTGCAAGCTTTCATAAAGAGATAGCTACAAGTTGTTTCCATGCTTGGGCAAGTATGTCAGCAGGATGGAATGATACCTTCAAGCATCCTAATACAACACCATAAATAATAGAATCATTAAGGTTGGAAAAGACCTCTGAGTTCATCTAGTCCAAATGTCAAATCCAGAAAATTAGCTACCGCAGCAGAGATTTATAGACAAAGTATGCCTCCTATATTTCTGTGTTATTTCACTACATATCTAATGCCATTTCCTGAACAAGAAACGTTAATAGCTGTTTGCCTAGCTCTATTATAGGCATCATCAGCTGAAAAAAATAAAACAAGCAACAAAATCCAAAACTCATTCTTGATGGCTATACATGCATTAGAACAAATGCATGCAAACAAGGAAAAAGGGAGAAGAACGAACAAATAAAAATGAAAAGCATAGAGAAAAGATCTGCTTTTAAAAGGAGGAAGCATAACAGCATCCAAATGATCCATATAAAGCAGTGACTAACACTGATACCAAGTCATAAGCAATAAACATTTGTCCTCGTTATCCAGATAAAGAAATATAGCATACCCATTAAAATGGCAACGGAGCGATCCCAGCGCAAAGCTCAACCTTAACAAGTCAACCTGTTATGCCTTTTATTGACAACGTTACAAATGAAGCATACTGTTATGTGTTTATATCCAACCACTTTACGTCATCCAAGAAGTTTCAGTGGATACAGGAAGTCAACAGTAACAGTAAGGGGTAGGGAACAAACAAGAAAAGAGACAATTCCAAGTTTACTTACAAGATCTTTCCACATACTGTGCAGTTTCTACCTTTGCTTCCTGGACAAGAAAAAAGAAACAGTCACCTGGACACCACACTCAGACATAAGGCCTGATTTTGAGTGGTGCTCTATAGAGCCCAGAGTTGGACTTTGTGATCCTTGCAGGTCCCTTCCGACACAAGATATTCAGTGATACTACGGCCTTGCAGAGAACTATGTAAGACTATGCAAATATTTACATGAAAGTCTCTTTTCCACAATTGAACCTTGGCATTCCTACATTTCTTAAGAAATAACTTCGGAGCCATTCTAGATTAGCTCCTAAAAATATCATTAAACCATAGAAGTACTTATCAACAGGTGTTAAAAAACAGTACCTCTTGATAAGCACTACCAGGAACTCAATTGAAGTCCACAATACAACAGTATTCCCAAGGTCAGAAAACCAAGATTCATTCCACTTAAACAAGACAAAGCTCAGAGCATAGCAGTCTCATTCTAAGCAGTTATGGGATGCAGCACTCATACTGTGAGCGATGCCCTGAAAAAGTGTTATAGTGAAACTCTGCCTATTAAAAATACATAGATGATTGTATATAGAAAATAAAAATAAAAGTTAGGAACAGTGGGGTGAGAAAAGAAGCAGAAAAGGTGTTGTCTAACTGAGAGGCAGAAGAGTTATAACCCTATAAAAAGCTGTTTCCAAAACAAGAGAGGGCAAGAGTCCAAACAATCAGATTTGCTGGGATGGTGGAGATTGGTCAGTTATTAGCTGTAGCTGAGATTAGTGTCCACAGCACCCAATCTAGGTGTTTCCACTCTAGAGGGGGATTGGACTAGATGATCTTTTGAGGTCCCTTCCAATCCCTGACATCCTATAATTCTGCCCACTTCCCTCCACAGAGGAACAAACAACCTCAAGTTCAGGTAGCACAATGCACATCTCAGTCTGCAGAAATGAGACTTTGCTGGGGGTTCAGGGCCAGGGAAGCTTGCAAGAACACTTGTTTGCCATAGCCAAATTGCAAATGATTGAGCTTGCAGACATAGTTAGCAGTAGATAGCCACGCTGCTGAAAAATAAATAAAAAGTAGCAACGCTAACAAAACTGACTTATTTAGGTGTTTGCCCAGGTCAGCAGCTTTCCATCAGGACTTTTCCATTCTCAGGACTCAGCTCTGTGAGAAGCTGTGAACCAAGGGGTCTGAGGCAGATGACAGAATTGGGAGGTTTGGAAGAGATTTCTGGAGATCACCGAGTCCAAACCCCTGCTAAAAGCAGTTCCCTACAGCAGGTTGCACAGGAAAGTATCCAGACAAATCTTGAATATCTCCAGAGAAGGAGACTCCACAGGCTCTCTGGGCAGCCTGTTCCAGCATTCTGTCACCATCGGAGGAAGAAAAACCAGCTCCTGCCAAGGGGTTGGATTCACCCCACTGAAGCCCTCATTGCCAGAGGCTGCTTTAAGGATGCATTTGTCCACACCATGGGACGAGCACTAACGCAGCAGCACAGCCTCAGCTGAGTAGCAGCACCTGAACCTTGTGCATTTCATTCACCAATGCCCCAAACGGTGCCTGTCTCACCCTTCGCATTCCGCTGCCTCGCTCGACGCAGCCCAGTCCCAGTAGGCGAAGTTGCTTCCTTTGGCTCTTTGTAACGCGCTGAAGGAGTGAGTGTAACTTTACTCAGGGCAAACGGGGACACCCAGGACAAGGGCTCAGTGTGAGAGCAGTCTGTCAAGTTCACCGACCCACACTCGGCCCTGCAAACCTGCGGTGAAACCCGAGGTGCAGAGAGGTGTGAGCTTCAATGGGACCGCCGGAAGGAGTGTGCAGGGGGGTGAGCACAGCACTGCAAGCCCTGGTGGGGAAGCCTCAATGATACAGAATCACAAAATGGTTTGGGTTGGAAAGGACCTCACAGCCCACGACATCCCAACCCCTGCCGTGGGCAGGGCTGCCCCCCACCAGCTCAGGCTGCCCAGGGCCCCATCCAACCTGGCCTTGAGCACCTCCAGGGATGGGGCACCACAGCTTCTCTGGGCAGCTGTGCCAGCGCCTCAACAACCTCTCAGTGAAAGAATTTTCCAGTAACACCTAAAAATATTATACGATTCCTGCAGGAAGGCACTCTACCAACAGAGACAACCTTCCAAAATCTGACTGGACAAACTATGACATCCATAGCCAGAAATTGGAACTTTCGCAAGACACCACAGAGCAGCAACACAACGAAGAGGTCCCAGAACTTGAGGCTGCCTTGATTTATCCTGCGTAAGAGCGACAACGCTCTGACACCTCGGAACAGCCGCCTTATCCCGCCGCATTCTGCCTCGCGGCATATCCCTCCTCGGGAGAAGCCGTCGCTGCCCCTCACCCCGGCCCCGGCACGACGGGGATGTCACGTCGGAACCCTCCGCGCCCCAAAAGCCAAACCCCGGCTGAAGCCTTCCCAGCCGCCCGGCCCCCCGGGCGGAGAGCACCGCGCTTACCTGGAGCGTAGCGCGGAGCAGACACGACACAGCGGGCCGGCAGCAGCGGAGGGTTGGGGAGGAGCCAAGCGCCGGAGGAGCGGCTGAATGGGGCCGGGCAATGAATCCACCTGCGGGCACCTGCCCACCCCCTCCTCCGGCCGGGCAGCGGGCTCCCAGCCTTCCTCCCGTCCTCTCTTTCTCCTCCTCCTCCTCCCTCGCCCTTATGCGAAACAAACGCCGCAGGGAAGCGAGCAGCGAGAGCTGTCGGCCCTTCCCTGAAGTGGGTAGGTCGGGACGTGATAACGAGTGCTCCTATGGTACTCGGGCTGGAGAAATAATTTCCTTTTTCCTTTTTAATAGCAACACAATAAAAGGGTGCTTTTAAAGATGCCTCAGTGGTCACTGAGTGGTCACCACCACTCTGGTGGCTCAGGGTGACTCTCCTTTAAGGCAGGTCTACAAACGAATTTGGTTATTTCTGCCAAAACAGCTCCACCACAAAATAAAAAATCACTTGTATTCAAAAACCTCAGAGTGTTACTGGGAAAGTCCGTAGGAAAATGAAGAACTTATAGCAATGCATCCAGATTACCTACAGCATAACTCTATGCTGAGAAGGGAGTGGACCAAAGTTGGGCATGATAAATGTTTGGGTTGTGTTTGTGTCTTCAGATGTGTGTCAAGGAATGACATCAGGCACACCAAGAAGCCAGGATCATACTTTGGTGTTTTTCCAGCTATATATATTTATTTAAAGACAGACATGCCTTCTGATCTTTTAGTACAAAACAGTGTTTGCTGAAATATCATAGTGGCCATGGAGGTGGTGAGTTGATAGTTGGACCTGATGATCTTAGAGGTCTTTTCCAAACTTAATGATTCCATGACCTTTTAAGTTTTACTTAGGCTTTCCAGCTGTGCCTTTCTGTTGGGCGAGTTTTGATTAGGTTCTCCCAGAAAGAGTCAGAGAGACTCAGAGATTTTCCAGTGTGGATTCAGTTGCAGTAACTAGTCCTTTCTCCTGAAGCAAAATGTAAGGATATTGCACATCATATCTGTAGTGGTCCTCTGAAGCTTACACCTGTGTGACACATTCTTGTCTTTAATCTACAGTAACTCTGCCAATGGCCCTCAGAGCTTAGAAGAACTTTAGTTTTGTGATAGCACAAAGGGGAATAGTTTTGAACTAAATGGGAGAGATTTAAATAGGTGTTGCTGGGAAATTCTTTCACTGAGAGGGCGGTGAGGTGCTGACACGGCTGCCCAGAGAAGCTGTGGTGCCCCATCCCTGGAGGCACTCAAGGCCAGGTTGGATGGGGCCCTGGGCAGCCTGAGCCTGGGGGCAGCCCTGCCCACGGCAGGGATTGGGGTGGGTGGGCTGTGAGCTCCCTTCCAACCCAAACCATTCTGTGATTCTGTGATCTCCCTTTGGATTTGTCCAAATACCCTGCACAGTGGTTTCAGGTATGGAGAAAGGGAGATGTAAAATATAAATGCTGGTTCCTCTATGATGTCCACTTCTAAGGGATTATACCAACTGAGCAGAAGAACAAAGTAGCAGAGAATTGCTAAGTGTGCTGTGTTGGGAAGAAGCCTTAGAAAGGGAGCCATGTGGCTTGGTGAACTGCACACAATAATACCAGCAGGGCTGCCATGGCGGGGATTCAGTGGGGCCCCATTACAGTGAGCGGCACTCTGCTTAGTTACAGACTGGAAGGCCTGGGCCCCCGCCAGCAGCCCGCTGATTAATGCTGTTAGCACCTTTTCTTCTCAGAGGGAAGACAGACGGATGGCAGAGCTGGCCAGGGAAAAATGCACTCCCTCTTTACCCCAGTTCTCTCTTGCTTCAGTCTGGCTAGAAGGTTGGTTTCTGTCTCACCGAAGGGATGATGTTTCTGTTCTCTAACATACTAAAAGCTTTTTTTTTTTTTTTAGTTGTTGAAATCGGGTTAATATTCTGCAAGCTTAACTCAGTTTGCTAACAGAGGTCAAAGGGACGCTCACACAGAGCAGCAGAAGTGGGAAGGGGACATTTCCTCCCTCTTCCTGGCACCAGAAGTTGCAGGGTCTGCTCAGCTTGTCCTTTCCAGCTGAGGACCAGCTCATGGCCCCTTCTGCAGCAGATTTCTGTATATGTCTACATTCATGTCTTTTAATTATGCAAGATGACTTTTGCAGAGCTGGATGCCAAGTGTTCATTTCATTAATGTATCACAAGCCAGGGCTGGGCTGGGCCTTCAGGGCTGGTGCATGCCTGCAGAGGACCTTCTCTTGTCCAGAGCTGGAGGTGTCCCAGCATTACCCAGCTTGACACTGCTTGCCTCCACTCTTACCCAAACATCTTTTTCGTGCTTAATAGTTTGTGTTCAGTGAATCACTTCCTCCTCTGCACTTATGCTTGTGTGGGGAAGGGGAGGATGCTTGCTTTAGTTTTTACAGGGAAAGAAGTTGATGCTTCTGTACACTTGTGCTAAGGATCAGTGTGTGAATGAACTGATCCCCTGAAGTGTCTGGCAGCGCTGCCCACTGCATTTCTCTCCACATGAAAACGGCACCATTCCTTGGCTTCTCCTTCTCCTTTACGGTTGAAGGCCATTAGCCATAAGTCTTATTGTTCCTTCATCATCGTAGTTAATTTCCTACTCTGTTAATACTCAGCATATAATACTCAGCTTTTGCATATGTTTCCAGTGTCTAAGAAAAATCTTAGGGTGTAGGAGATGAAGCTTTATCTAAAGAAAAGCTCTGGAGTCCTTACTTAAAGCATGTCATGACGAGCTTGCCCTTACCACTTTGAGATCACCACACAGGACTTCTACCCAACAGAACGAGAATTAAAGTTATCTCCTGATGAATTCACTGCTAAAGCCCTAAGCTGGACACAGCCATTTGGATAGCAAACTGGCTGCCAGCAGGTGTTTTAAAACCCTACTGATAATCCTTCCATACTACCTTTATTACAGTGTTTACTGCCTAGTAAATCCCAGCCATTCTCAAGGAACCCCATTAACTATAACACAGACTTAAAGCTGGTGAGGGTTCTGGAGCACAGGCCTTGTGGGCAGTGGCTGAAGGAACTGGGATTGTTCAGTCTGGAGAAGAGGAGGTTCAGGGGAGACCTTATCACTCTCTACAACCACCTGAAAGGTGATTGTCATGAGGTAGGGGTTGGCCTCTTCTCCCAGGTAACAGTGATAGGACGGGAGGGAATGGCCTCATGTTGTAACAGGGAAATTTTCTTCTCATAAGGAGTGGTGAGGCAGTGGCACAGGCTGCCCAGGGAGGTGGTAGAGTCACCGTTCCTGAAGGTGTTAAAGAGCTGTGTGGATGTGGCACTGAGATTAGTGGGCATTGTGGTGATGGGCTGCTATTTGGATTAGATGACTTTAGAGGTTTTTTACAATATTAATGATTCTGTAATTCTGTGATTCATCCTCCCGTCCCAGCTTTAAGCACTGGGGACCTCATTATGCCCTACTTGTATTTCTTTTTCAACATCAGGAGAAAGAGCTCTGTTCAGCACTTCCCAAGAGGTGCTACAGTTACACATTTATCCACAAAACTACATCAGTCACCTCTTCTAACTTGAAAACTTAATTAGTCATTTAATAAGTAAGCTTAAAATAAACATATTTTGACTTTGGAAGTACATTTGCATCTGCTGCTATTAACAAGAATACACACGCACACACACTTTCTCTGCTTTAAGTCTATTTGAAAATCAAACTAAATGAGCAGACATCTCCAAAAATCACATGAAACGAGGTATTCCCTCATTAGCATATTAACCGAAGACATGGAAAACCTACACAGACTGAAGCCAGTTACTGTTATCTGGGAGTAGGAGAGGGCAACATGCACTGCAGATTACAAAGGTGTGGCCCTAGGAACATTCTCACTTCTTTCCCAGCCTCTCACAGAATTTTTTGGGAGATTCAAGCCCCGCACAGATGGAGAAACAGAAAATTACCTCTTCTCGATTCTTTCTTTTTTTTTTTTTCCTCCCAGCTTTGCTTTCTCCAAAGACAAAGAAAGTCTCAGAGTTGAGAAATTCTTTACTTACTCCCAGAGGGAAGAAACTGTCAGGGATAATAAGTGACCTTGACTTGCCTTAAGGTGCATGGCATTTCAATGGGTTCCTTGTCTATCACCATAAAACAGAAGAGAATAAAAAAATCAAATACTGCTCTTTGTTAGATATTTCTGGCTGTAGAATGTAAAAGCAGCTGCATTTTCCTCCATTAAAATAGAATCCAACCTACAAATTTGACTTCCTATCCTCTTCAAAATAGCGGTAGTCTTGTGACACAGAAATTGAACAACTGTAATGTATTGTTACCATGACTTTTTCCAATTTGTGAGACCTTTTTTCATTGATCTGATTGTTAGCTTTGTGCTGTACCTATAGCACAAGCAGCCATAAATCCAAACTGCTCAGCCAGTTAAACCAGGTTAATCTCTTGTGCCATCAAACACAACTTTTGCCTGAAGAATGCATCAGTGAACATGAGTTTCAGTGCAGACCTATCTCACTGTTTTTATAAGAACTAACACAAATAAATCTTGAAATGCATTTTAAAGTATTTCATTCAGTGGGAATTTGGAAAGGGAAAGTGACTCAAATATTTTGCAATTAGCTTTAAATTAGTGGCAGAATCATGTTTTAGTAGGAATTAGAATTAGCTCCACTAGTTTTGCTGGTATATACAGAAAGGAGGGGTTAAAGAAACTGCAACATGGTTTCTTTGTTTTTTGTCCAGTTAAAAACCATAAGTGAAGTTTTGAATCCAAATGTAACCTTAGACAAAATTAATATTGATGTAACAGATTTTCTGACCTATAATATCATAAATCTACAAATCACTTCTGTTTTAAAGATCCAGCAAGACTACTGTTCCACTAATTTTCATTTGTTTGATAATAATTCTATGCAGAAGAGGAAAAGAAAAAAAAAAAGAAGGAACTAGATCAGCTGAATTTTCTGAATACCTGCATGAGATAACCAGAGATAAATCGTATCCAAAAAGAATTGCCTTTTGTCTGTCTGAATAAGAAAGAGTTAGGGTTTTCTTCACTTTCAATCCTAATGCAGCTCCAGATTTGCTGCAGAACTCTGGCTGACTTGTTTCTACCTGCTTCCATTTTCTGCTCTGGAAAAGGGGATTAAAAACAAGCATTATCAGAAGCACTACTGCTATTTTCACGTTGAACCAAGTATTTGCAAAAGTGCTTGGAGACTTGTTGGTTAGGCAGTTACAAAAGGGTAAAAATGAAACCTCTCTTGCCTGCAGCTTGGCAAGCCTTTATGGTCTGTTCCCGCATCAGGTATAAGTACTTGATTTTTATCAACAATTGAACATTGTTTTAATTCCACAATAAACTGGGTAGACGAAGTCAGAAAACTGTAAATCACAGATTGGTCACAAACAAAATACTGATCCAGTTTATCGAGTCCAGCATGCTGTAAGCAAGTGAAAATATTCTTCAGCAAGACAACAGTTATCTCAGGAAAAGCATATTTAATTGCAATAGTGAGAAAGGGGTTTTACATATGCAAATAGAAGATTGAAGTTTGTGCTGGTGTAAATCTGAACAAATACTCCTGGTGAGAGGGGTTTGCCATTCCTTGCCATTCAGTAAGTTGTGGTTTCCACAGAAGCAGATGGATAATTTGTCCAGTTCATGAGTTTTCACAGGATAACTTTATGGTCATGAAGAAAGACTTCCTACAGCATTTTACAGTTCTGTTTTGTTGTCGTTGTTGTTGTCTTTTTAATTAAAGTAGCTCAGAGAAGTGCTTTGCAATATGGGTAGATTTTGGAGTGGAGGAAAAATTGTGATTTCTGAAATATTCTGAGTCAGTTCCTAGAATTCCACATCTCAGTATAAAAACTATTGACCTGTAGTAGAACACATTCAACAGTCTTAACATTCGCTGTATTTTCTTCTTTAATGTCTAAAATATCTTCACATTTCTTCACCTTACTTTGTCATGCTTAGTTTAGGCTTGACTCTCTTCGCTGGTTTATTCCAATTCAGTTGTTGCATTAACTCCTTAAGAAAGAACTATTTGCTTGTCTGCTGTCTATGTAGAAAAATTTTGTGTTTAAAGGCACTAATAAAACAAAGCTGAAATATTTCTTATCTTTAGTTAAGAAGGTGGCATGAGGAAGCAGATCTTTCTGGTGAATAATGAGAACCGTGGCATTGCTACTTTCCTCTGAGAGGTGAAAGATTAATGCTTTAATTCTACCTTTACTTAATTGCCAATGCTTTGGCATTAAGCAAGCAAGTTTTTGAATGGGAAATTCCTATGCTAATTTAACTACTTGCTTACCAAACTTTGTCTTGTTTTCTAGCACATGTTGAATCAAACCTCAACCACATAGAAATGTATGAAATTTTCATATAAAGTTAGAAGAAGCTAGCTGAATTCATGTGTTTTCTCTGCCATTGGTTGGACATACATAGGTCCTCAAACTGCTCTGCAACCCTACAGTCTCCTGGTAAATAATTTTCAGAAGGCAATTTGAACTCACATTTTGACAGGACTATGGGCTGGATAATACAGGTTTTTGCTGGAGATGGACCTCTTTTCCCAAAAAATTATGTGGTAACAGCAACAGTACTCATAAAACAAAAACCAAACAAATACCAGTTTGGACTGGTTTCTTCACTGCTGCTTTTCTTAAAAAAGTTCAGGGTATAGGTACCATGAAACACTTAGACATTCCCATGTGGAGCCAAGAGTTAGACTGGATGGTCCTTGTGGGTCCCTTCCAACTTGGGGTGTTCTGTGATCCTACAGTTCAATGCACGTTCTTTTTGGAAAATAACACTGGGTGAGACAGCAGTGCTTCCATAAATATACAAAAATAATGAAGCCTAAGCTTTAGGTGGCAACTTTATACCACTGTTGCTCATTACAACATTAACCAAGCAGGGACTGTAAAATTTCTTCACAAAATCTCGATCATCTTCTTGTCCATCTGTACATGGAGAAAAATATAGAGAGGTAGCATAGATTGAATTCACATTAAGAAATTATTTTTGTCAAAAGTTAGATTTATTAACATGTTGGGTATTTTCCATCTCTAGCATCGCTTGAGCAGAGCTTTAAACATATATAAACAAATTATATCTAAACAAATCACAGCAAATAGACCATATTATTTTGGAAAATTATACAAGCTGCTGGAATTTGCACGTATTGTAGATACTTGAAAATCTAACTTTTCTGCCCTTCTTTTTTCTTTTCCTTTGATATGTATTTGAATAATTAATTGAGGGAAAACAAAGATATTTTTAGTTGTTTGGAGGTTTTTTTGTTTTTGTTTTTGTTTTTTTTTTTTTATGCAGCTGCTTGGAAGTTTTAGTTGCTTCTCAGCAGCACATATTTTCCTGTAATATTTTTGTAAGGAAAAAAAATTAAAAATATATTGTTGTTTTGCTTTTCAGTGACTCCATCCCTATCTTTACTAAACAAGATTTCACACCTCATATTCTTATTATCCAGGAGAAGCTAGAGAGGCAAAAGGCATTAAAAATTATGTTTCTCAGTCAGTTGCCTATGAAAAGTCCCGTTTGCGACAACCTTCCATGTTCCCAAGCTTTGTTCTACCATTGTGCTTTTGTGCCTGTTCTGTTAGACTAAATTTCTCTTTCTTCTAATCTTGTTCAGTTACTAAAACAAGCTCTTTGCACCTTTCCAGACTGGCAGGCAGATTCCACATCTCACACTATTCTGTTCAACTAGCCCTGTATGCAAAGCATCTCATCTCTATCAGTGTTAATCTCTTGCTGCTGCCTTCCCAAAGCTCGTGCTGCTACTAATTGCATAGCTAGAAAACCATTCAGAGAGATGGGAACTGCAGTACCCAGGAATGCATGAAATTTTGCAAGAATGTTTACCTGAGGAATATTTTCTGTGAGACAAGACATCTCCTGTATGTGGAGTTAATGCTGCCATTTTTGCTGTCACATCACTAATTCCATAGATGGCAAACATCTGTACCAAGCAGGTTGTAATTGTTTGGGGGGAGCTGTATTTCTACTTTGTGTTTAATTTTTTTTGTGAAAGCACACTGCAAAAATCTATTGAAGAGTATGTTTTGTAATCTTCATTTATTTTTCTCTTGTATTAACATGTCTATTTTTAATTTCTCTATACCCATATACATCTTGCAATTGTAAGCATTGCCAGCATCACCTTATTTCTCATTTTCACTCCTTTTTCAATACAAAGCTAATCCAGGCCCTGTTTTCAGTGAACTTTGTTCTACTGAACTACTCCAGCACAATAAAAAGGAATTTCTCACCTTTGAACATTGCATGATTATTGTAGGTGCCTACTGCATGAAAACATGGAATTAAACCCTACTTAATCTGATTGTGCAGAGGCAAGAGAGACCTATGCCTTCAGGTTGAGGTTCATGAATGTTCAAGAACTCTGTGCCTTTCTGCATTGCCACTTAGGGCACATTTCAAGCTTGGTCCTGATGAGACTGGTTTATCAGGAGAGCTGGGAGAGTCAGTTGGGAAACAGGTGAAGGTTCAGACCTGGGAGATAAATAAAAAGGGTTGTGGGTTGGACAGCACAATAATCTCAAAAATCAGCAGAAGCAACCATGGTTGAACGCCTGCCCACAGCACAAGCCATTTATGATGGTGACATGTAGGTGAGCTAGACAATATATTGGTTTTTAAATATTTTCAATGCTTTAAATCATAGAATCACAGAACCACCAAGACTGGAAAAAACTTCCAAGGTCATCTAATCCAATTGTCCACCTACTGCCAATGTTTGCCCACTAAACCATGTCCCTAAGTACAACATCTAAACATTTCTTGAGCATC
Source organism: Perdix hodgsoniae (assembly GCA_035772895.1). Taxonomy (NCBI): domain Eukaryota; kingdom Metazoa; phylum Chordata; class Aves; order Galliformes; family Phasianidae; genus Perdix; species Perdix hodgsoniae. The sequence goes on along the minus strand of JAPSGF010000036.1, from coordinate 3,275,046 downwards.
TCCATGGACAACAACTCCAGCACTTCTCTGGGCAGCCTGTTTTAACTCCTGACCACTATTCTGGAGAATAATTTTTTCCAAATATCCAACCCTGTGAGTGTTGGGAACTGCCAGATTGATTTAGGGCAAAGAATCCTCAAAACAGTCTGACTTTAGCAGCCCATGACACATACCAGAAGGACTGGTATGGAGCTAGTAATTGAGGACAGTACTTCAGCAAGACACCACTTGTTAGATCCTTCTCTGAGGAAAAATGGAGTATTTGTCTTTGATACGCCAAAAGTGACAGATAAGCTCATTAGTCATTTAACTCTACACAAACTCACTGACTGTCAAACACTGAGTTACTTATCAAAAGACTTCAAAGAGGACACTGCACCTTGTGCACCCAGAATAGTTTGACTGTATGTACTTTCAATGCAACCCAACTGCACTAATCCAGAAATTGTGGCACTGTATGATGAGGTTACAAAATCAACAAGAGCCCAGTGAGAGCAGGAAACAATATCAAGATACACCACCAGGGTTATGCCATGCCACCATGCTGGATGCCCTACCTTCAATGGGAGACAACACGGGTCCAACAGTGCCCAGGCTACTCTGAGCCTGGCTGAAGAAGGCAGCTGTGATGTAGACCTCAGGGTGAACATTGTTTCCTCTCTCTTTTTGGCTGCTCTCCCGAGAGCTCCCACTGGGGCCAACCTTGACCCAAGCCCCTGCACAGAGAATGAATGGAGAGAGCCAGCTGCTATCGGTGCTGGAGTGGGGCACAGGCTAACTTAACCTTATGATGAACTCAGTGCATTGGAAAGATGGATCCCACTGTGCTGCTGGACCTCATGATCATGAGACACAGAATTTTCAAGCAGTCAAACAAAAGGATGTTTGAGTTGGATTATCTCAGATGAGTGGAGTTGCTAAACACAGAATAAGGAAGAGGGTAGACGGTGAGCCAGAGGCAAGTGTCTCACTCCTGAAGAGGGACAATCCTATTTTAAAAGTGTTGAGTACAATAGGGCTCTTTGCTCAAACTCTTACCTAGGTGGGACACACAAGCTATCTGGCTAGCTCTGAGTGGGGCAAGAATAGCAGTCTTTGTGGTGAGATTTGATATTTTTGCACGTTCCACAAGAACAATGAAGTTTTGTTAGGTTGCTCTCTCCAGACTGCCCAAGTCAGGAACTAAATCTTACTGTGGACATCAACTGAAGGAACTGTAAAGACTATTCCACTGAGTATTCCAAATACTATAGAATCACAGAATCACAGAGTGGTTTGGGTTGGAAGAGACCTCACAGACCACCCACTCCAACCCCTGCCGTGGGCAGGGCTGCCCCCCACAGCTCAGGATGCCAAGGGCCCCATCCAACCTGGCCTTGAGCGCCTGCAGGGATGGGGCACCACAGCTTCTCTGGGCAGCTGTGCCAGCGCCTCACTGTCGTTTCAGAGAAAAATTTCCCCCAGCATCTCCTCTCCTTTAGTTAAAAACCATTCTCCCTTACATATCACTATCAGATCATGTAAAAAGTTGATTTCCTTCTTGTTTAAAAGCTCCTGTTAAGTATCAGAAGGCTGCAATTAGGTCTCCCCAGAGCCTTCTCTTCTCCAACCTGAACAAGCCCAGCTCTCTCAGCCTGCTTTCACAGGAGGGATGCTCCAGCCCACTGAACACCTTTGTGGCCTTCTCTGGACCCACTCCAACAGTTCCACTCTTTCTCATGCTGCAGCCCCAAGGCAGTCCAGGTGGGACCTCATGAAGGCAGAGCAGAGGGGACAATCTCCTCCCTTGCCGTGCTTGCCACCTTGCTTGATGCAGCCCAGGATACAGTTGGGCTGCAAGCACTCTCTGCTGACTTGTGTTAAGTTTTTCATCTACCACAGCTTTTGGTTATGTGTAAACAGTCTCTTCACAGCCACTCGTACATATTGTTCTCATGCCAATATTTATTTCCTTCAGGAACAGAGTTGCAAATTATTTCTCACTGAGGCCATTTTCTAGTGGCATTCTGGACCAGAAACTTGATTTTCCTGACAGGCTTTTGCATATAACTCACAGAAGTCTGACAACTGAGCCACTCAGGAAATGTTTTCTACCTTTGAGTACTGTTTGAAAGGGCACTTTTTAGTGAACTATAAAACAGATACTGAGAATGAAGTTATTGTGGCACATTATACGTTAATTGATGCTAATTCCCCTAGGAAGTGCCACAGGCTTCAACAAGACTTCCCTCCCAGCCTCTACTGGGAATAATAATATTCATTGGAATAACAGACCTAAAAAGAGGTTTCTTTTTAACATGCCAAAATGTATTCAAATATGTTCTGTCTTAGTTTTAAAGGCTGGTGGGTGAACATGGCAGGTCTGCAAAAGCCCAGTTTAGCCAATGGAAATGCTATAGGAGAGCTTGGAGTCAGTCAGGCTTTAAAGCTGAAACAAAAACTTTCCACTACCCTTCCACACACTGTATGGTTAATGTAGGCAGATTACTTAATGTTATCTCATATGTGAGTTTAAAAGAACCTCACCAAATATCTTGTGTGACCTATTCAAAGCTTGCCTGGAAAAAGGACTACAGATCTGTGCCAAATGAATAAGGAACTGGTTTCCCTCCTGGTGCAGACCAAAGCAGCCCTGTACTTTTGTGGTACCCTTGCTGACGTTCTCATTATCATATCCAGACATATCATATGTCCTATCATATCTCTGAGCTAAGATGAGATGCAGACTGTGAAGCCCCTCAGCTTTTCTGACAATTATTTCCTGAAATCAAGAAGGTGAATGCAGAGCTGGCATACCCATCCATCCCTGGGTTTGCATCATCTACTTCTTTAGGAATGTCAGCACCACATCCCAGCCTGATGTTCATTTAGGCCTGTTTTAAGAAGCTATTAAAATGCCCACAGGAGGTCAGATACATTATGATTCATGACTTTATGAAGAAATACTGGGAAATTCTTCCCCTCACAGTTGCTGTTTGATGCGTGGAGGTCCACAGCTAAGTCTGAGATCAACGTACTTTATCCTTGTTCTCAATATTTCTCTACTTATTTATGTGATATGTTGACCTACAGCAGTGTAAGTCCTAACTGTAGCTCCTGATGGCTGTTCTGTGTTCACTTCAAAGCAAGGGCTTTGTGTACTGCTAGCCAAGGTCCCAGATCTTCTGAAAGACTGATCATATACAACCTGCTATTTGTCAAAGTTGCTTTGTTTCAAAGCCCAGTTCCATGGGATAAAGAGGCAGATATGTTCATCTTTTCCCTGTGGGCATTTACAAATGGTCCATGATGAAGACTGAATATAGCAGTGAAGTGCACAAGAGTCAGACCTGTAAGTCACTGTTGAAACATACACAGCTGTGTCTAAAAGTAGATTGGGAAGACGCACCTGAGTGATACCATCCTTGCAAAGGTAGCATCCCTTTCTGCTGTTGCTGACCTGAGCAAGGAAAGGATCCTGAAGACACACTGGTTCGGATCTCAGCTCACAGCAGGCTGTTTGCACCTGAGACAAGCACTAGCTGCCTAGCTTCTTGTGAGAGGTGGGTGGAGTAGGGTTAGAGCAGACTGCATTTTAGAGCTTGGAAACTGTTCCTGCAATCTCTTCAATCTACTCCATCAGAACCTGCATAAAAAGATTTGTTATTTTTTTTTCAGGGAAGATCATTGATGAATTTGTGACACCTGTTTGCCTGCAGCAAACCTGTTCCAAGCTTGGTTTTGTCCCAGATCATCTGAACTCAAAGTAAAGTAAAGGGTGAAACTAGGGATCAGAGGTCCCAACAGGATAGTCTGAGAGGTGGAAGATAGAGAGTTCACTACAAAAATTCTTCCACATTCTTCAGAGACCAACCGATTTACAGATGTTCTCTTGGACAGGCAGATTGGCATATCAGCTGCAAAGAGCAGGCAGCTGGAACAGGATTTTCACACTTTTCAAACAACCCTCACCTGACAAATATTTAATGGAGTATTGCTTAAAGCAGTCTGCCGCAGGGTGACTTACAAGACTTGTTTCAGTAATGCTGTGTGGAAAACAGATGAAACAACGGCTATTTTGTGTCACATGGTTAAACTTTTTTTTTTCTCTCTCTTTTTTCTTTCTTTTTTTTTTTTTTTTTTCATGTGGGTTAGCAAATCTAAAGCTAGCATGATTTGCAGAAACTAGGGCGTGTTGTACCTACTCTGCTAACTGTAAGTCAGGGTGCTGGACACACTTCTGTATAGCTTTTCATCGGACAGTGTTGTCTGAGTTGAGAGATGCTACGACAAGTACCACCCATGCCCCTGTATGTTGTTAGCTTTTGTTTGTTTGTTTGTTTGTTTTCCAGTGTAACACATCCCTTAAGACAGCTGAGATCTGATGCTGCATTTCACACACCATGGTAGACCAAATCTTGCTGAGGCTTTCCTGTGGAAGCCCATAGCAGAGGAGCAAAGCACGTTAGTTGCTCTCTTTTTGCAGAATGAGGCAGAAGAGGAAAAGTTTCAACCTACTTGTACATGTCCCAGCTCAAACATCATGTCAAGCCCAAGGGCTGTCCTGTGACTGGCACTGTTGCTAATCTCAGCATCAAGGCTTGTGTTCAGCAGTTCTTTCAAGCCACTAAGAAACACTGGTGTGAAGAGCTATGTACAGCATGTGGATTGAGACCTCCCCTGGATAAAACAAAAGTTAAAAAGTGGATGACAAAGTGTTGTGGATTTATTTTTTTTTAAGAAAAGGTAGGAAATTATACATGTTTGGGGGTCTCAAGCAAGTGGACTCAAGAGGGGTGATACTGAAGAACTTCCCAGCTAGGGATAAGTACTGATATGTTGTAATAGTCAATAGGTGTTGAAGATTTGACGTGATTTGCTGTTGGAAATTACTTTCCTGCACTCTCTCACTCTTCTCTGCACATCATGGTTGTCTTAACAAAAAAGAGGCTTCTCCATTCACAACTTCTGTTTGTTAGCTGCTGCTTTCTTCCCTCTTTTTTTTTTTCTTTGAAGAAATCTTCCATTGAGGCTTTTCAAACAGTCTATCCATTTGTTATATTTCCCCTCTCTTATAAGAGTGAAAGGGAGTTTGTCTTCAGATGATTTGAGGCTTCAGCTCAGGTAGATGCTGGCAAGGTGCACAAAGAGAAACACTATGCTTCATCTAAATGTTAATGTCTATAAATAAAAAGGAAAAGAATAATTAAAAAAAATCTTGTAATTTAAAAAATCCTTAAATTACCTCTGCAAATTTACTTCTGTTAAAGCTATGATTTCATCCCCAGTATACAAAGTGACAGCTTTATGTGATTTGCTTATCATAACAGCTGCTGGCATATCTCTATCTGTTCTATTCAGCTCCGTGCTTATAAACTATAATCCATTTTTTTTCCTTCAAGTTGTTTTTCCCATCCCACAGGATGGTTGTAGGAGACCTATTTTTCAACTAACCTACTGTGACATGGGACTCGCTTGACAGAACAAGCAATCTCAGTAGTTTCTCCTCTTTCCTATGCTGTTCAAGTGAGTTCAAAATCATTGCACTGCCACAGTCAAGACCTCCTAAAATTGCACTTTGATAATAAAAACTCACCAGTGAATGTTGGAGAAAGATGATGACTTCTTTCTGTGTGTCTTGCCAATATGAAAGAGTATTTAAGAACAGGAGCTCTCTCTGTTTTTTGTTGTGAACTTCTGCCAACTATGTGTTGGTCACTATATAAATAATATTTCAATATTTGCACAATCAATTATATAATTACAGTGAGCAACCACAGGCTACTGCAAACACAAAGTAATTTGTTGTTGTTGTTTTCATCATCTTTGGAAATAAATTGCAATAGCTCCTTCAAAGTCAAATTTGTTTCTTCATCATATGCTAAGTAAGATACCCTATTTCCAGGGTGGCCTCACAGAGCCCACTATGGATGCACAGTTTATAACCATTTTCATTCACAGCTGATCTGATGGAACATCTTGCTTAAAAGGACAAGGTTGTGATTGCAGAGCAGCATTTTTGCCCTGAATTGCAACACAGGTGAAGTAGAGATAATATTCACAACATGGCTCAGGCTATCAGCTCTAAGACCTGAAATTTCCAAGTGCAAACAGACGCTGTAAGCCAAGGCCCCTTGCTGGGGGCAGTGCCCCAGGTGCAGCCGATATGGCAAGCCCTGCTACAGGTGTGGAATGCAGAAGGCAATGGAGTGAGCCTGGAGAAAACTCTGCTTTCTTTATTTTTTTTAGATCATTCTTTTCCGGGTAGAGATAAGCTCCCAGACATTCCTCCGACTGGAGCTGGCAGACCTTCCGGGCATGGTGGGGTGATATCAGCACAGTGCTGCTCCGTGTTACGTTGAGCTATGCATATATCCTATACAGAAAATGGGTGGTATGCAGAAAATGATTTGCCATTGTATTTCTTAAAACATAAGCAAAAATCCACTGGACATTCAAACCACCATCCTTCTGAAGGCACAGTGAGTGACTATGAAAGGGCTTGATCCAAAGAGAAACTGAGCCAAAATTCTTAAAATTGATTTGGCTTTCAGAAATAGGATTTTCAGAAAGTCAGATTTTCTTCTTCAATCTAAAACTCAGCCAGATAGTTGGAGGCACTGTCTTTAATAGAACTTGGATCATTCTTAAATACCTAAATAAAAAATGTGAGATTTTCTCAATTTTTTTCTCTCTTCAATTTTATTTCTTGATTGACTGCATTATCAATACTAATATTTATCTACGATGAAGATTTTAGAAAACAATTCAGTGGGAGTAGAGCCTGAAAAGTTATTTTAATAAAGTGAAGAAAACTGATTTTGCTTAATGTGAAAATAATCTTAGAGAAGGCATAAGGCTTCTGTGTTTGACTCCTACACCGATAAATAAATAGATCCATTGACAGATGTACGTTTTTGAAGAACAAAAGTGTGTGGTTTTAGTGAAAAATCAGTGCTACTCTAGTTGTTCAATATTACCCACTGAAAGAGCTTTCCTGCATAAAAGTGACAAATTATATATAACATTAGTGTATATCAGGTTAATGTTTGTACCCTGGTAAGGTAATCAAAAGGATGAAAGTAATCGTTTTTGCTTCCATCTAGCTCCTGATTATGGATTGAAATTTATGATCAAAATAGTATCAAGGGGTGTGGATTTTCTTATTCATTATTCAGATTTAGTTTAATGGCATATGCATGATTTATGGTTACTTGAAAATATAATGTATAGAGAACAGTGCATACTACCATTCCCATTATTATACTTCATTTGTTTTGGCCATAAGCCCTTAAACTATCAAGCACTATTTCTTACGATTAACACGTTTATATATTTGAAATATATACACATACTGTTATATAAGTAAACCAAATGAATCACAGGAGTCAGAATAATAACAGTTCTAGATAATATTGAAATGAGACCTTGCTTTAGTTTACAGGTATGTGAGAGAGCTGCAGAATGGGATTTTGGGGTGAGAGAGGTGAGGGGTTCTAAGTGAGACTCCCTGCTTCCCCCAGAATTGCATTCAGTAACATGAACAGAAACTCCTTAGGATTATTGGGCCAGAAGTGCAAATTCTCATATACGTGACTAGCTAGGCTGAGCAATCCCCCTGGATTATGTGGTCCTTTCTGCAATAGGCACTGCTCTCACACTTATATGACACTTACAGGACAAGCTCCTTTGCCCAAGTTCCTCCCGTCCAAAGGTACTAACACCACAAATGCCCAGAGTGTCAGTGGAGATGGGAGTGGCTTAGCTTATCTGAAAATCAGATTCTGAATATCCACCAGCTTGTTGTTTTTTTTTTTTCCCCCACAAAACTTGTTTAAATCTGTTGGTCACCACATTTGCTCCAAGTAAGGAAGAGGACATAATGGAAGCATGTGGTGTTCTTTTCATTTCAAAAGGGAAAATTGAGGAAATCCTCATTTGTCAGCCTGATGCATTCTACACTTGAATATAAAGGCAGTGCATTGTTTAGTATATAGTAAAGTGCAGTTGTTAAAGACTTAACAGATTGGAATGCATTACGAGCCTTTAAAATATATTATCTATCAATAGTGATGTAACATACATACACTTTTTTCAATCCCTCACAATTAGACTACTTCAGCATAGACTTAAGAGAGTATACGGACATTAATGAAATTTCAAGGAACTGTAATCTTGAAGTTGGTGTCAGGAAAAATCAAGAAGATGTGATATTAAGAGTCTTAATGACATGTACAACAAATAAGAGAATGAAATTAATGTGGAAGGTAATGAAAAATGGAAAGGAAAAATCAGAAAAATTCATTTCAAAAGGAATTTAGGATGCAAAAAGACCTTCAGCCATATGAACTTGCAGTAGGATACCAATGTTAAATAGTTTAATGCTCTAAATATTAGTATACTGCTCCCAATTCAAGGAGATAGCAGAAACAAAAAGGTAGTGCACAGAAGGAGGAAGCATGGAGAGGCTACCTAGGGGGAGTGCAGAGGCATTTTCTGAGCATGTAGTTGTAGGGTTAGGAAAACCAAAGATCAGCTGGAGGCGAATCTAGTGACAGACAACAAAGGAGGTTTCAGTAAGGGCACTCACTGGAAAATAAAGACTAAGAAGTGGACTAGCTGTTCAATGGGAACATGAGGACTGAAAAAGGCTGAGGTACTTAGTGCTCTTTTTACCTCGTTTATCACTCACTGATAAGCTTCGTCCTCTGGCAACCCCCCCTGAGATGTTTGATCCCCCTGGCAGCCTGAGGGAGTGAAACCATACAGTAGAGGCGGATGGAGTTGGTGGGAGCTTCAGCTGATTAGCTTATACATGAGTCCCTGTGACCAGATGGGAGGAATCCAAGGATGCCAGAGGACCTGGCTGATGTCACTGGTCACAGTGGAAGTTCCAAATGACAGGAAAAAAAAAAAAAAAGGAAAAAAAAAGGCAAATGTCACTGCTATCTTCAAGAAGGGCAAGAAGGAGGACTGGGAAGCTAAAGGCTGATCAACACCACATTGGTCCATGGGAAGATGATAGAACAAATCCTCTTACAAGCCATTTCCAAGCACAGGAAGGACAAGAAGTTAATTGGCAACATGAATTTACTGAAGACAAATCTATCCTTCCACCTTGAATGCATTCTGTGGTCTTATGACTGTCTCTGTGGATGAAGAGTGAGAAGTGGACATCGTGTTCCTCACTTAAGTAAGGCCTTTTAAATTGTTTTCTTCAATAGCATTATTGCCACGCTGGTGAGATATGGACTGGATAAGTGGATGACAAGGCAGGTAGAAAATTATCTGGATTGCTGGGCTCAAAGAGTTGTTCATAATTAGCCAGTGCTACAAAGTCCAACCGGTGACCAGTTACTAGCAGCGTTCCTCGGGGATCATTGTTAGGATCAATACTGTTTTATGCCTTTATTAATGACTTATACAATGGGATAAGAGGACACCGCAACATTCCACCGAAGGAGTGGTTGATATGCTGAAGGGCAAGGCTGTCCCTGTTCAGAAAGACTTTGGTAGAGGTGTAGCTAGACAGCACAGAGAGGTGGTACTCCTTCCCCTCCGCACCTATAAGACCATATCTTGAGTTCTGTGTCCAGTTTGGGATTTCTCAGTACAAGAAAGACATGAACTTAGAAGAGGACTAAGCTAGTACAGGCCATTGAGATAACTATGTACTGAAGCACAGGGACAGACACAAGGAGATACAGAAGGAACTGGAGCTGTTCAGCCTGGATGAGAGGCACATAATGCACCTAGTAGCTTACTTCTGGCACAGGGTTAAATCAAAATCTAAGTACATTACAATTATTATTAGATTATTAGATTATATTACACGTGTAACGCTGACATTTTGTTTGAAGTTTGATGTTAGAGAACATAATTTCAAAATCAGTCATAAAGAAGAGAATATCTTCTTCCTATCTGCCTGGTTTTCTTAGGAATTACCATAATGTGATAAAGGATATTATCAGTTAAAAATAGAGAGTCTGAGCTGAAGGTGCCCTTTGATGCCTCGTAATATGAATAAGCCCAAACTTTGCATAGTAACATTTCCTTTGGGCTGTTCAGCTACCAGATTGCTGTTATTTTATAATCTTATAATTAGTAGTTGCACAAGTCTGTTCCTCTCTGGCATGCAGCCAGTAGACTGTGCCTATCACATGCTGGGCTGTGGGACTCATAAAGCTCAAGTTACTCAGAACAAATTTTACGTACAATACATATTTTAAACAAAGGGCTCATGGAAATAGTCACCAGGATGAAAAATATTATTCAGGTGGACTGCACAACTATAAGTGGAAAACACACGACTGTATATTTGGAGAAGTCTCTAGGCTTGTGTGTGTGTGTGTGTGTGTGTGCGCGCGCGAAGGTATTCCTTCATAATAGAGTAGGGTAAGAACTGAGCTTTCTTTTTTCCTTACCACTTGTCTTCATTTTAATGGAAAACAAGAAAAAGGTTGTAGTTAGAACTCAAACGGACTCCAAAGAAAGAAGAAGGAAGGAAACATTGGGTGTGAGAGTAAAGATATCCATAATGAAGGTCACTACTATGAGAATACATGTGAAATAGCTAGGTCTTGTAGCAAAAGAAGTATAGGGACTGAGGAAATTTGACTTCTCTTGGCTTGACAATGTACACAGCTAGCACTATGTACATGTTAGACAAGTCTGTGTGGTACTGTTTGCTTGGTTTTAATGTGACCAATCTGCCAACGAGCAGTTACTGATCAAGAGGATGTATACTGGCACCTCTCATCCAGAAATGCCGTGCAGACAATGCTCTATATCAAGAGAATGTGATATCCATCTAACCATTGTTTTTCCCTCAATTCCAATCTAAATCGATGTGCGGGAGAACGAGTAAAAAAGCTTAGTGACATCTTGTTATAATTTATCAAGTGTGTTTGTACTGTTGGCAATAGACTTTTTGGCTCTGCTCCATTTTTCTCCTTTTCCTTGTGCATTGTTCAATTTTCTGGTCACAACCGCCAGAACAAGTAGCATAGTTAATAATCTTTGAAGTAGAAGTATGAGAAAAATCTACTGTCTTAAACTGCAAGTTAGCTATAGAAATAACTGTAAATATTATATACAAAAATATAACGATAAACAAACATTATATTAAAAAAATAGCTATAGAAATTCATAATATGATTCTTTTCCTTGGTACTGCCCAGATGTGTGTGGAGCCATACCCATGCATTTTGGAGACATAACCATGTTGAGGCCTATGTTTTCCCCCTTCCGTGATTCTGAAGAGCTTCTACAGGTAAGAGAAGCACCTGAATTTTCCCCTAGTTAATGGTTGATGGAACTAAATCCTAGCTGAGGTGATAAATTCTGTTTCCTCTTTCAACATGCGCAGCCTCATTCCTCAACCTTCTTACCATTCCAGGTAGGGACAATCAGAGGAGAGGGTTAATTGGGGATTTACATTTCTCCACTTCCCCGCCCTTCACACACACTGCCTTGCACCTGTATTTGAGATTTCAACAGATTCGAACAAAAGGCAGGGTCTTCAGTGAGAACAATGGGGCTGCTGTGTGTATAAATAACAGCACATAGCCTTGTAGTGTTTCTGTTGCCGGTTTTGTGCTTTTTCTAGCTGTCGGCTTAGTCTGTTGGCACACTGTGTGAGTAGGATTGGGTTTAGGGAAAGAGAATCCCACCTTTGAAATCAGCAAACCTCAGAAAGCCTTCTACACAGCAATTCAGTCTGATTTCCTTCCATGACTGGGGAACAGGCTTTTTGGAAAGCAGGTAGACAGAGATAGACGGACAGGTAGACGGGGGTAGGACGTGGTTCCAGATACAGATGCCTAAATTTAGGTTCCTGTAGTGGAGATGACTTCATGTGAGCTAAGTTTCTATGTTAGCATGAGGTCAACTGCCTTCCAGACACTGCTCGTTGTATATTAAGGGTTTTGAAATCAGAATTGAATGCTATTGTTTTTTAATTTTCCTCTTATTTTTTTAAGGGTAATATCTTGATTTAGGATTACAGAGACAGACCATTGTTACTTGTGACAATCTAATTTCATTTTTTTTAGTGATTCACTGTCAAAATGGTGGCAAATTTTGTACTTCTTGGGCTACCGGATGCCAAAAGCTGAGCAGCAGACATCCATGACATAACTTCATGAAAAAGATCAACATAGTCTAGAAGTATAAAGGAGAAGATTAACTTCAGTTAGGAGAAAGAATCCCTCCTCCCTGCTCTTGTGCTGGCAAAGCTGGAGTATCCTCAGCGCATGGGGAGCTGATCTGGCACATTTAAAGAAAGGCCAGGGGAGCATAGTGAGAAGAATCACCAGTGTAACCTCTCTCTTACGACTTTCAGGAAAATAGCACACAGTTTAGCATTGTTTAGCCTAAAGCTGATGAAGTTGAGGTGGAATGTAAAAGCCACAGGTGCATAGAAGCTGGGAGGCATGCTCTCCACACCAATCAATTGACAGAACACAGCAGAAGTTGTAGGACAGAGACTTAAGGAAATAATGTCAGAGTAGAATGGGAAGAGCTTAGTCTGGTTTTATATACACCAATTATTGGTAGCTAATCCATCTCACCAGACCCACGTCTAAATGATCTAAGTACAGCTGATGCTGATTTGGGACAAGAGTTAAGTTTCTCAAATGCAAAATTTCACAGACTGAATGTCACTGAACTTGTTCAAGGTAACTTCCCCAGAAGTTCTGTCAACCACTTCTGAGTTATATGTATGTGCCTATTTTCAGCATCACTTCAAGGTTTTACACCTGAAATGGGTTCGTTTTTATCTGTCTGATGCACATTTCCAGCCCACAGCCAGGAGGCTGAAGAGGTTTCAATCCACAATTGTTCTTCAGAAAGCACACAAACTGAATAAATGTTTATATCCCCAAATTGTGTCACAGCAGCAGATGAATGGCAGCAGAACAATGGGCATCGCTGCACTCTTCAGGCCACAGCCAAGTTCCCTAGCAACTACATAGGAGCTGTGCAACCTGCAGAAGTACTCTGAGTGCCAGCAGGCCGTTATCTGAGAAATGACTGAGAAATGATCTTAGTGCCGTATTTCATTGAGGAGATACCATTAATCAATTGCCTGCTTGTAATTCACGGATACCACTTTCTCCCTTTGGGTAAACTATTAGGTAATAATTCCCTGGCTAATTATTTCATTGTTATTTAATTTCATATATGTGTTAATACTAATTATATAAGTTTAAAGTTGTTTGAGTTCCAAGGAAATAGCACTAAGCAGCTGCTATGTTGTAAGAAGAGCACACTGAGCTGAAGTTTGACGTTAAGCTAAACTGATCTAATGGCTGCTAAAAGCTTAAGTACTAATTGCTTCCTTGATTTAGGACTGTTTTTTGAAACACATAGAAAGGTACAAGGCAAAAGGGAATAATAAAAGGAATGGCTTTATCAAAGAGACATTGTTATTTATTAAATCGGTTAATTATACGTTACCAGACTAATTAATAATTACTGGTGCAAGGAATGTGACAGATTAGCCTACAGGGCTACCAAGTGCTCCAAACAGATGATGGAAAGTTGTGGTCTGCCCTTCCCATGTGTCTGACCACAACAGAGAGCAGGTCATTCCAGCTTCTCTAACACTGAGCTCTCTGCTACTCTGTTACTCACTGTGTCAGGGGAGGGGCAGCTGGGGGTTAGGGAAAGGGTCTGCACCAGAGGGTGGTGAGCATGGAACGGGCTGCACAGGGCTGTGGGCACGGCCCTCAGTGCTGGAATTCAGGAAGCATTTGGACACAGCTCACAGATGTAGGGTCTGATTTTGGGTAGCGCAGTGTGGAGCATGGAGTTGGACTCAGTGATCCTTGTGGGTCCCTTCCAGCTTGGGATATTCTATGCTTCTGTAATTCCATGATTCAGTGAACCTAAATGAGTTTCTTTACCATTCTGTACAATGAAGTCATTCCTGCCCAACACTTCAGTATGTTGTAGGGGATTGTGAATTGTGCTTTACACACACCTGGAAGTAGATGGCCAACGTGTAACTTTACAAGCACTCCTTTCAGTCTGATTTGACTGGGAGACTTTCCACTGACCCACTGTCTTCCTTCTCCAGGTAAGCTCACAACATATTTACTAGATTTGTCATATGCTACAGACTGGCGTCTACCTCTATCCTCAGGCAAGAATTGTTATCTTTGTAATTTTTACCTTTGTCACAAATAAAGAAATTACCATTTTACAGTAGGCCTAAGGACTTGTGGCCACTGATCTGGGAGAAGGGAAAGGGGCTAGAGACTCAGATAGAAGAGTGATATATGCACAAGTAACTGTAAATACCAAATCACTCACATTTGAAAGTTCAGGATGAAAAAGAAGTATGAGATTCTTGGCCTACAGCATCATGTTGCCTTTGGTAGAGAAGTTTTGCTTCAGAAACAGTTTTCCTGTCCTTGGTTGCCCTCTTCCTGGCCACAGAGCTTACTGCTTCCTCTGTAGAAATGGCCCTGCTATAAGCCAGATTTCTGAAATGATTTGGCATAAATCTCTCACTTTTTTTTTTTTTGGTCAGTTTTTTCTTTATTCTCAGCCTAGATCATTTTATAATGCAAACATGATATGTAAGCACTGGGAGGACAAGTGGTGAATGTGGCACTGGGAACCAACATGTTTTCTAACACTGCCCTCATCTGACTAAAATCTGATTAAACTGTGGACTACTCCTTGCCTCAGAATTAAATAACCTATCTCCCACGTATTTCTATTCCACAGGCATTGCAAAGTGAGTAGGAAAAGATGAACAGTTGGACATTAAGAATCGTGAAACATCAGAGATGGTAGAGTTAGGTAGAGGGACTAGTGATACTTCTCTTTCTGAAGGTGAGGAGAATGTTCAAGGGGAATGAAGTTGTGTGTAAGGTGGCTGTGTGGAGGAGGAGCAGATGAATTAAAAGGGAGACATGTTTAAGGGGATAGAAACTGTACATCTGAAAGGATGACTGTGAAGCAGTGTAGAGAAAAAGGAAAGCTACAACAGGAAACTTTAATGACTTTGTGTTGAACAAGTCTAGAACAGAGGAATTAAGTCATTACCCATAGCAAAGCTTCCCAAACAAGAGGGCTATTTGGTCTATCAGTACTGGAAGATTACAAGATCTTACAGAGTTTATCAAGCAAAACTAACCCCATACTTCCAGACAAAAAAAATCAACAAGGTTTTATTGACCAGCATAGTTACTCACAGTCTGTTACTTTGGGATGTCACTTCTCATTGTCTCTCATTTTGGACAGTGTTTCAGCACAGCTGGAAGAATTCATAGCTTTTCAACTTCAGAAGGTTTTCTTGGAAACAGGGATGCAGCTGGCAGTGCTACATCACAGTAGTCGCTTGCCACAGAAACCTCCTAATGCTGTCTTCTGTATCTGCACAAGCTGTCACACTTATTGTTGCACCAGAAGAAATCCTGCACAGCAGCAGTGGCTGTATCTCCCCATGCTAATCTGGTTAACCATGAAAGCTGTCAGGATTTGTTCACCTGCAGCAAAAGCCTCATACTGGTCACTATAAAAGAACAAGACTGCCATACAGCAAGAGCCCCCCAGGCAAGCTTGTGGCTCACCTAAAATGCAGCTGAAAGCATTCTCTCTTATGCAGAGCCCAACCCCTAAATCACCATCACATGGGAAAGTTCCCCACAGCTGTGACTTTTACAGGCTTCTCTGTTGCTTCACATGTCTCTTCCAACACTTGCTGAACCAGCATAAGCTGTTGTTTCAGATCACACACACACAGCTTTACAAAAGGCAAAGCATCTCTTCAAACAGTAAACTTTATAAAATAAAAACATAGAATGGCTTGCATTAGAAGAGACTGCAGAGGTCATCTGGTTCCAACACACCAGTTTAGGCTGCCCAGGGCCCCAACCAACCTGGCCCAACCTCTAGGGATGGAGCACCACAGCTTCTCTGGGCAGCTGTGCCAGCACCTCCTCACCCTCTGAGAAAAAGTTTCCCCCTAATATCCCACCTAGATCTCCCCTCTTTTAGTTTAAAGCCATTCCTGCTTGTCCTATCACTATAAGACCATGTAAGCAATTGGTCTCCCTTCTGTTTACAAACTTCTTCTAAGCACAGCAAGGCCACTGGTCTCCCTGGAGCCTTCACTTCTCCTGGCTGCACAAGCCCAGCTCCCTCAGCCTGTCATCACAGGAGAAGCGCTCCAGCCCTCTGAGCATCTTCGTGCTGTCCTCTTAACCCACTCCAACAGCTCCCTCCTACACTGGGGACCCCAAACCTGGACACAGTACTCCAGGTGGAGCCTCACGAGGGCAGAGCAAAGAGGGACTTTCACTTCCCTCGCCCCCCTGGCCACCCCTCTTTAAGGTGCAGGGTACAGTGAGGTAACCCGCCCCTGTGAGCTCTCTCAGCCACGCCCGACACCTGGGCCGGGCACCCGCGCCCATCCGGGTCCGGCGCAGTACGGCCGGCAGGGGGCGCCGCCGTCCCGCCTGTAGAAAGGGAGCAGAGCCTGGCGAGTAGCCCAGCGCTCCGCCAGGGCTCCGGGCAGGGGGAGGGCGAGCGCGGCTCTCTTTCGCGGCTGCCCTCCGCAGCAGAAGCCAACAGAGCCGTGTGGATGTGGCACTGAGGGACGTGGTCAGTGGGCATGGGATGGGGGGGGGGATGACACTTGGACTAGGTGATCTCAGAGGTCTTCTCCAACCTTAACGATTCTGTGATTCTATATCTGAGAAGTTAAAAACAATTGCTACAAGGACTGTGGGATTCCGGATGTTGCTTGCTTTCCCTGTACCTTTGTCATCAAATGTCTGGCATTCACATATTTGTATGTGGCTGCCTAACAAGGAGTTGGAATATTGAAAGCATACCTTCCCCTCTACAAATAAATACAGCACTGAAATACTAATTTCTCCTCATTAGGAAGCTCCTGGATGGAAGTTCACCTTAATCAAGACTCACTTTGAGAGCTTAATTCTGATCTGTCCAGCTCTGTGTTTACTTGCTCTCATACAGTAGTACTGGAGCCATACACTGCATTGCTATGGGACTGAAATAGTTCAGATTTTAAGGTAATTTTCAAATCACAGAATCACAGAATGGTTTGGGTTGGAAGGGAGCTCAAAGCCCACCGACCCCAACCCCTGCTGTGGGCAGGGCTGCCCCCCACCAGCTCAGCTGCCCGGGGCCCCATCCAACCTGGCCTTGAGCGCCTCCAGGGATGGGGCACCACGGCTTCTCTGGGCAGCTGTGCCAGCGCCTCACCGCCCTCTCAGCAAAAATTTTCCACCGACATCTAATCTAAATGTGGCATTTCAGTGGATCGTGTTAAATAAATACTTAAATAAAATTCCAAACTCATTAATGGCCACTCAGCTATGTCTAGACCAGTCCGTGGCCTTATTCTCTCCACCTAGTCCTGTTCGTCCACTTTCTCACCTGGGATATTGCTTCCTGAATTCTCAGCTGTGATCTGCAGGTCCTCTCTGGACAGCATGTCTCTGCAGTGGTTATTTATATGGTGTCCTCTGTAGTGGTGTTCTTTCCTAAAGGTTCATGATGTAGTAATAAATAAATTCTTTCAAAGACACCATCAGAGGAGGTCATAGGAGTAAAGACATATGCAAAGAACTGATGACACTTTAGCACTTTGCCAGTAAAGACACGAGCTGTCCTGTAGGAACAGGAAAGCTATTGTTGGGTTGAATCTGCCTGTCTTCCTCTGGTGCCAGCGCTCCACAAAGAGTGCATTTTGTGACTATAATGCTATTCAGCTTTGCAAAAGGTACAGCCTGGGACCAATAGGAGAATGTAATTAAAGAATGCTCAGCTTCCATCCCTGATGTAAAGGTCGTGTATTTGTATTCCAGTTAAGTCAGCCTTCAGTGTTTGTAAAGTGTCTGATGTTCTCTTTTTGCTGTGCAAACAATAGCAAAACCAAAACAGAATTAAATTTCAATTAATCTGAGACATTCATAACAGGCAATAGAACAATAAACATGTTTTATTATTAACCTTCCTCCTTCATATGAGATTTTGACCTCTTTATACTAATCTGATTTTATTTGTCAAATTAACTGTGAAATTCAGTATTAGTAGTCCCAGACAATGACTCAAGCTTCATCACCTCCTATTCCCTCTTTGTGGGAAAAAGAAGGTAATAATTAGTTTTAAAAATAATAATAACCTTGGAATGAAGTTTCATTTCTTACTTCTGAATGACAAGATCCTTTTTTTCTGTTTCTGTTTTTTAATCTTTATAATGGATTTTCCTTTTCATTATCTATTTATTTATTTAATTTATTTATTTTCCTGAGCATTTCTGAGGTCTGGAAACTTTTTTTTTTTTTTTTTAATGAAACCTGAGATTCCTGAATAATTACTTGCCTTTGGGAGCTGAGATTTTAATTAAAAAAAAAAAAAGAAGAAAGAAAGAAAGAAAGAAAGAAAGAAAGAAAGAAAGAAAGAAAG